>CANXYI011705801.1:0-11578 GCA_948208565.1 Hura crepitans
CTGATATGTCAAACATTTAGCCACATAATCTGCCATAGCTCACTTTATTCCTAACCACAAGTAGTAAGGTTTCAAGTCCAAATACATTTTCATACTCCTTAGATGTATAACATGTGAAGCTTCATGTGCCACTTGCAATATGCTTCCTCAACTCATCAATCTTAAGTACATATAATATGTCCTAATAATAGAGGTACTCATTCTCCTTAAGTTCAAATCTAGTGATCTTCCCCTTTTTAACTTTACTTATTAGTTGTTTAATCTTTTCATCCCATTTCTATGCTTTTTTTACTTGCTACCTACAATCAGGTTTCACTTATAGTTCTGCTAACATCACATTATCTAGAGTATATTCTACTGAAGCATTCATAGATTTCATAGTAGCAATAAACTTCTAACTCAAAGCATCTGCAACTATATTTGCTTTCCTTAGATAGTAGTCAATCAAGTAGTCATAATACTTTATCAACTCCATCCCATGTCATTATCTCATATTCAACTCCTGATGAGTAGTATACTTCAAACTCTTATGATCGGTGTAAATGTAACACCTCTCACCATATAAGTAATGTCTCCATACTTTCAAAGTAAACACTATTAAAGCCAATTTCGGATCATGTGTTGAGTAGTTCCATTCATACAACTTTAATGGTCTCGAGGCATAAGCTATCACCTTTCCCTCTTGCATTAACACACACCTAAGTCCATTATACAAAGCATCACTATATATCACAAAGTCTATTCCTTTCTTATGCTATGTAAGAATAGGTGCTTTTGTCAGCATCACTTTAAGATTGTCAAAACTTGTCTAGCACTTGTCATCCCAACAAATTTTACATCTTTTCTCAACAATCTTATAAGTGGTATTGCAATCATGGAAAATCCTTTCACAGACCTCTTATTATATCCTACCAATCCTAAGAAACTACATATCTCTATCACATTCCTAGGAGGCTTCCAGTCCATCACAACTCTTACTTTACTTAGATCAACTCTAGTTCCATCTGCTAATGCAATATGGCCTAAGAAGGCTACCTTTATCAACTAGAAATCACACTTACTTAGCTTTGCATACAACTATTTTTCTCTTAATATCTGTAATACAATTCTAAATGTTGGTCATATTCTTCCCGACTCTTAGAATACACTAGAATGTCATCAATAGAGACCACAACAAATTGGTCTAAGAATGACTTAAAAATTTTATTCATAAGATTTATGAAAGCTATCAGGGCTTTAGTGTGCTAAAATAGCAACACTAAAAACTCGTAATGCCCATATCTACTTCTGAAGGTAGTTTTTGAAATGTAAGATCCCTTAATTCTCAACTAGTGATAACCTAATCTCAAATCAATCTTTAAGAATATACTAGCTCCTCTGAGCTGATTGAACAAGTCATCAGTTATAGGCAATGGATATTTGTTGTTAACTATCACTTTGTTCAACTGCCTGTAATCGATACATAATCGAAGTGATCCATCCTTCTTCTTCACAAATAACACAGGTGCTCCCTAATGAGAAACACTCAGTCTAATAAAACCCTTTTCTAATAGTTCTTACATTGCACTTTTAATTCTTTCAATTCTGCAACTGCCATCCAGTAAAGAGTAATAGATGTTAGAGTGGTACCTAGATACTCAAACTCTACTTCACATGATGGTGGCAATCCTAGAAGTTCATTAGGAATGTTTGATGCCATGAGTATCTGATCAAGAATTTGAGAAGGATTATTAGTATAAATGACATAAGCATGATAAGCTACACATCCCTTCTGGATGAGTCACCTTGCTGCTACTACTGAAATTAGATTAGGCAAGGAATCTTTCTCACAAATGACTATCACATCACTTCCCTCACCTATTTGAAGGGTAAGCTTCTTCTATTCACAATCAACCACTGCTTGATGTTCAGATTACTAGTCCATGCCAAAAATAACATTGAACTCATAAAATAAAAGTTCAATAAGGTTAGTTGAAAACATTATATCTTGGATCATTAGAGGACAACACCTATACACTCGGTTCATTATCACACTCTGTCTGATTAGATTACTGAATAAGATGTCTACATCTATAGGTTCAGGCTCTAATCCCTTATCTAATGCTTATGCAAGACATATATATGAATGTGTAGATCCTTAATCTATCAAGGCCAATACAGGGGTATCAAGTACATAGAATGTATCGACAATCACATCTAATGCCTCAACTTTTTCGTGACCTCGGATTGTATATTGATGAGCTAAAGCTCATGTCTTAGTTCTGGTCCTCTAACTCAAGCATGCCTTACCAATCTTATTTTCTCTCTGGCCTCCACCAGTTACTAGTGATGAAGCTTGTGTATCAACTATCTTCTATGGGAAATCTCTCTGGTAATTCTCCCTCAAAGCATATATGAAACATTCACCTTTCTTTGAGAACCAACACACTCATCAATGCTTCTTTTTACAAATCACACATTCTAGAGATGGATTCCAAGCAATAGACCCCAGAGCACTAAAGGCTTGCTCAAAAGGTCGTGGCCTCAGCTATGAAGCCTAACCCTACCTTTGATTTTGACCATGTCTTTATGATTGGCCTTATTTATGTGATTGCTATGTGATCTAGGAATTTTTATGCTTTTTTCCTTCCTCAGGTGCCGAATTAGCTTGCCAGCTAAAAATCATCTCTTTCTCTAAAACAATTCTCTCTTTTTTTTCATTATTTATCGCATATGTCATAGATACCAATACAAAAATTTATTTGATCTTGGGATTTGCTATCTATATTCTCAATTCAACATTAAGACCCTTTTCAAACTTTTAACAGTAGGCCTACTCAGTCGGTAAATGCTCCTCTATGTACCTACTCAACTAAGCAAAGTCCTTCTTATACTCGGACATAGATTTCCTTCCTTGCATCAAATCTATAAACTCTTGCTTTTTTTTTCTGTCTAAGTAAGTCTCTGAGATGTATCTTTTTTGGAACTCTTGGAGAAAATAGTTCCAAGTAAGAATAGTAATTGCCTTTCTCTTTTTTGTGGTCTCCCACTAGTGGAATGCTTCTGCTTGAAGCAGTGAAGTAGCATATTTCAAAGTCTCTTATGGAGTACACTTTAACTACTCTAAAATTTTGGTTGTCCTCTCCAACAAGTACTCAACTTTGGTAGCATCATCATTAGTAGTACCCTCAAAATCTAATGCCATCATCTTTTTAACCTTTCTATATATGTTCTCTATAAGGCCATTGGTGGTGGTACTAGAGCTAGTGGTGGTGGAGGTGGTGGTATAGCAGCTGCAATGGTATGCCTTAACAGATCCACTATCTATTGTAATAATACGGTTAAAGCCTAAGCTTGTGCTTGCTCCTATGCCTGTGCCTATGGCTGATATGTTGCATCATTAGGCTCCAATGTATCAACGCTTGCTTCTGCTCCCTGTATAGTCATGGGAGTATAGCTTGCTACTTTCTCCCTTTGTTCAGGTGGAGTTGGTTTAGTCATCGTATAGCTACAAAAGAACACACATGAAGCCTCGTACAATGTAGCTTAATGGGGTATAGACTTTAGACTAATGTACTCATGTATACTGTACCTAAGAATGCTTGAACCTAGGCTCTGATACCACTAACTATAACACCCTTACCTGATTTCTGAATAAACTCAATAAGGATGCTAACTTCCCCTAAGGTCACCCATTTTTAGATGACCCTTAACTTTTATTCCTTTAACACTTAGTGATTTGCTTATAATTATCATATATGTTTATTATTTTTCAAATAATCATTATATTATCATTACACAAGTCATATTACACTGTTAAAAACTTTTATTTCATTTGAAAAGCATTTTACAAAAAATTGGGCAACATAATAGCTACCTGGGTTAGAAACCAAAAATTTCCCTATAAAGAAAATTACACTTTTATATATCAATCATCAAAATCTCAGGCATATGGACCCATCTACTCCCTTCAACACATCATATACAATAATAACATCACAATATATATACATTAGTAGTCATAAGGTCTCAGACCCATTATCATTAAAAATATACAAACAAAACAGTCAATTTCATTTCTTCATTATCATTTACATAGCTTAACTTATTATAACAATTTTTTTGTAACACTCTATTTGCCATACCCTTTTTTAATATATACATAAGTACAATCCTATATTTATAGACAAAATACAAATAGAGAAATGTATACCCCAAACATTCTTCAGCTATAAAGGCTTTACTCTTCTTGTGCTTTCCTTATCTTCTACTTGTATATCGAAACACCAATACACTGAGTATAACTTAGTGGTGCATTTGAGAAAACACTATACATATGCACACTCAAACAAATGATATCATGCAATTACAACACATAATCAGCAATACAAATTATCATCATATATATTTGTCATTCTTACAGTCAAATTACAGTTCATTTTATCACATGCATTAATTTTTCATAATATTACATAAATTTAATATGACCCATACTAATAGATTGCGCCTAAAGACATTGGACAATAGAAATGAAAAACTATGTAGTGGGCCACATTTTGGACCTTGGTAATTACACCTACCCATCATACAGTGGCTCCCATTTAACCTCAGTAGTTATACCTATGATATCGTATAGTGGCTCACATTAAATTGTACCCATGCTATAATGTATAGTATAATGGCTCCCATTAAACCTCAATGGCTGTACTCACACTATCTTGTAGTGGCTCCAACAGAACCTCAATGGATATACCTATCCATAATAATAATAAGAATAGTAATGATCAAATCGATCAAAGCTAGCAGCTACTTTATTTCTTAGTTGACTAGTTAACCCATCTAGTAGTTCCCTAACTATACGGACCTTAAATACCCATTTTTAATTATTCATTCAAATAATGGTCATTTGATAACATTTAATGTAATATTTCACTATTCATTTGGTCAATTTTTTACCACTTATCATAATAGCATTTTTAGGTGATCTCTAGGATCACTTGTTCACTTTCATTACCATTCATATTTCACCAATAATACCATTTATTCATCTGACTTCATTATACATCAAATGTCACATAGTTTGGTTCATTTGAACAACTATATGTGCATGTTCTTTCATGATACAATTTCATGACACTTAACACATTTCATCACATAATGTTTTTGTTCATCAAACATATATCTTGAAATCCATTTTCTACTCATATTCATGCCATTAACTTACTCAAAAACAAATTACACATACATACACACATATAATGAACCATTCGGCCATTTCTTGAACTTCACTTTACATATTCATTTCCTTACCAATTTTCACATTTACAAGCTCTAAATAAACATACAAATAACATACATTAAATATATCATAAATTTACACACATTAATATGCATAATTCCAACTTCCATACATAAGAATCACACTTTTTCATGCCAATCATGCATATATGTATATATTTTAACCTAAATTCACATACCTTAGACCACTTTTCTCACCCTTCAAGGCTTATTAATGCTTTGTCTCCCTTGCATTGCTTCTCTTCCTACACATATTCACATGTCACCTTAAAAAAATCCTCAAAAATTCTACAAAGCTCCAATTTCAATTCTAATTACATGAATAGCCTTATAATCTATCCTAGTCTTCTTAAAAAAAATGAATTTTTACACTTATAAGTCTTGGTGACACTATTCACCAAAGTGTAATTTCACCCTCCTCAAGCTTGCTTTTGATCTTTTTCCACTTGGAATGATGAAATTAGGTGGTGGAGGTAAATTTTGATGGGTCAATTATGATATTTAGGGAGAAATAGAGGAGTTAAAGAAGAAAAAAAATGGAGAGAGGCTTGCATAAAAATGGCATCAGCCATAAATGGAAAAAAGGGAAAGAGGATGACTTTATGGCATATGTGAGCATCCCACATGTGCTAGCCTATATAATTGGATGGCCAATAGGCCCCGTTCACTTAACACATTAGTTTTATAGCCCGTTTTAGCTCGATTTTTGTTTAAACTTTGAAAATTCATTTTAATTTTTCAACACCTCTAAAAATATTGATTTTAGTGTTAAAAATTCTCAATTAGGCTTATTAAGGGTCCTATAAAATCATGGATCAGAATTCCATAATCAAATCAAGTTACTATTCACTCACATAATCTAAATATTCTAAATAAATACTAAACAACCTCATAATATTGAAATTCTTTCTCTAATAAACTCATTGGAATTTTTAACCTTTAAGGTATGCAATTTTTAGGTCCATTTGGACACATCTCGGACCATTCTCGGCACAAACCCAACTAATGTCACTATTCATTAGTGTATAGCCTATTATGATTTATTTGCTCTACTAAATATTTTAATTATTTCTTTTTTAAATCTTTAATTATTTCATTTTCATTAGTTTATGGCCCATCAAAGTTTTACGAGCAGTATTTACCCTTTTGCCTATCACGTAATGCCCCAACATCCTGAGAACACTATTCAAGGCTCGAAAGTATTATTCATGAAACTAAGGTTCATGGGTGTTACATTCTTCTTCCTCTAAGGGTAAGCCAATTCCATCTCCTCTATAAACACCTCCCCTATTTTTCTTCCAATCTCATAAAAAATCA
Source organism: Hura crepitans (assembly GCA_948208565.1). NCBI lineage: Eukaryota > Viridiplantae > Streptophyta > Magnoliopsida > Malpighiales > Euphorbiaceae > Hura > Hura crepitans. Next base: position 6,595 of record CANXYI011705801.1, read on the forward strand.
ACTCGAAACCCAAGAATTTTATACTTAAAACGCTCATTGTCGTGTCTAGTTTCCTATTCTCCTTTTTATTTTGAGGGAAAAGGGATATTTTGTGGTAAAAATTGAATATTTGAAGTTAGAGTTTTAAGAATTAAAAAGCCAAGGTAAGCATCTTTTTAGGGTTTAAATATTTTTCTATGATATAGCGAGTGCCCAAAATTATAGTACATGTGTTATTTTCATGTATAATTTTCTTTGAAATTTTCTAACTATGTACCTATTATGAAACTTTGAGAAAGTAAGAGAGAGGCAATCCAAAGGCAATGAAAAGCAGTAAAGTGGTATTCAGGACACTGAGAAACTACTTTGAAAGTGTATTTAGTAAAACATTTGTACACATAAATTGTTTATGCATTTTTATGTTGAAAACTTATTATGGAAGTTATAGTTTTAGTAGTTTAATTTAGCTTAAAATAAAAGTGATGGCATAAAAAGGTTTAAATATATCTTAATAAAGTGAAAATAATGGTTAAATGAGTATTAAATTAGAGTATGGATAAGTTGTGCACTTTGTAGTATATTATGTAATAAAAGGGTAAAATGGTAATTTTGGAAAAAAAGTGTAAATAGTGTGCAAATGTGCTACATTTGGATAATTAATCTTATTAGAATATTGTTTGGTGAATAAAAAGGTATTATGATGGAAATGTTGTACATTCTGAGTATGTATGTGTGTGATGCATGTTGTGTGTAAATTTATGTTACATACAAGAAGTAATGAAATATAAGTTGTAATGTATATATAATTAAAATTTCATTATTAAATATGGTATGAAAGTCCTTAAATGAGAATTTCATATTGAATATAATGGTATCAATTAGGTAAATAAAGATATGAATGTAATTACATGTCATATAATAAGAACATGTAACATAAATCGTAAAGGGTATAGTGTCGAAGCCCATATGTGCTGCATAACCTACTTGATAGGTTGACCAGTCAACTAAGAAATTAGTAGCTACTAGATTTTTTATCATATTTATGCGGGTGTCACAACCATTAGGTCTATTAAGGCCATAAAAGATAGACATATCGTACATTGTTAAAATCTATTATATATATTGACATACCATGATAATTTATGTGTGTGCCTGTATGTCTGACAAAACCACTGCACATAACTTATGGTGCTACCATATTAGAGGTCTGATAGGATTCACTACACATTATTGATAGCCTGTTATGTTCGTGCAATGGTTGTTAGGTCCAAAATGTGGGCCACTGTACATCATAATCCCGATATCTAGTATAGGGATTTAAGTTTATTAGATATGGGCAAATCAATTTATTTAATTAATAAACCAAAATTGTCTGCATTGTAAAATGAATAAAAGACTTGATATACATCAAATGTGTAGGCATATAACATTAATAGAAAATATAGATATAAAACATGCATAAATAGGTAATAATGTGCATGATATTATGTGTACGAATAGTATGATTTGACTATATAGCATTGCATGCTAAATGTGCATTTGTGTGCATACGTGTGAAGGCATATTTTATTGAATACACCACTAAGCTTCATGATTAGTACATTGTGTTTTTGATGTATAGCTAGAAGATAGCAAGCCTCAACAGTAACAGTGTAGTGCAAAAGAGATATTTACCAGTGTTTTTGGTATATTTTAGTTTATATGGTGTGATGTAATATTAATTGTAGTTGGCACTCATATGTAAGCATGTTAGGTCTAGAGTTTTATGATATTATATGTTTGGATGTAAACATATATTATACACAATATGATTTTATTGTTTGTATATGGGGTGGATGAGATTGTATGATATGATATAATATGTTTGCGTAGGAGATTGACTTGAGATAAAGACCAGAAGGGTCTAGGTGGTTGGTTGATGATAGATGATATATAAGTGTTAATTTTTTATAGTTTTTATTTTGGGATATGTATATATGTAGTCATTATACTATCAAAATTTTGTTAAAATGAGATAGTTATAATGATATGTATGTTTATCATATAAAAGTGTTTTAAGAAGATAATTGTAAGGTTAAGATAAGTTGGTTTCGTGTCATCTCTAATTTGGACTAGCAATAGTTTAGGTAGAAGGTGTCATAATGTGGTATCCCTTATTCAAATCTACCTAACAAGTCGAGCGAGGGATGTTACAAGAGAGGTAACAAGTGAGCCATAGAGGCTAGATCAATGGGTTAATAGATGCCTAGATCCGAGATAGTGGACAGGTTAGAGCCTACGGCTTTTGCATATCAATATGCCATTAGGGTAAGGGAAGATGTTGATTCTCCATATGTGATTATGGGTACCTCTTATCTCTTTGCTCTTTCTATATTATCTTTGATAGATTTGGGTTTTAGACATTCATACATATATACTACACAAGCATAAGATAAAGGGTTAGAGTCAGAACAATAAGATATTAATATTATGGTTAACAACCACACGGGACATGTTGTAGTTAACTGGGTGTATAAAGAATATCCCTTGAAAGTCTAAGGACATAAGTTTTTTGCTAATCTCATTGAACTACCTTTTGATGACTTCAATTTGATCTTAGGTATAGACTAGTTGTCCAAGCACTATGCGATGGTAGACTATCAAAAGAAAAGGATTTCTATATAGGTAGTAATTGGGTTAGAGATCTTAGTTATGGGAGAGAGATTAGATTTCATGACTAATGTCATTTAAGTTATCACACTGCGGCGTATGATAAAGAAGGATTGTTCACAAGAAGAAAGGTTTAGATTTGAGTCAAATACCAATAGTGTTTGAGTTTATAGATATTTTCCTAGAGGAATTGCCAAGTTTACCTTCGGTAAGAGAGCTTGTGTTTGGAAAAGAAGTTTTACCTAATATGGCAATAGTTTCTATAGCTCTTTTTAGGATGGCACCTACAGTGCTATAAGAGTTGAAGATACAACTATAAGAACCATTTGATAAGGGATTTTTAAGACTGAGTGTCTCATCATGGGGAGTATCAGTATTGTTTGTGAACATGAAGGACAATTTTTTAAGATTGTGTATAGATTATCGACACCTCAGCAAGGTGACAATCAAGAATAAGTATCCTTTGAAAAGGATTGATGATATGTTTGTTAGCTCAAAGGTGTCGGTGTGTTCTCTTAAATCGATTTAAGATCAGGATACTATTAGTTAAGGGTGATAAAGATAGATGTATGGATGACAACATTCAAAACTAGGTATACTGTTCAGAACTAGATATAGACATTATAAGTTTTTGATAATGCCATTTAGGCTTACAAATGCTCTCATAGCATTCATTAATTTGATGAACTAAGTCTTTCAACCCTACCTTAATCAGTTTGTAGTAGTGTTTATTGATGACGTTTTAGTGTATTCAAAGAATCAGGATGATCATGAGTAACATTAAGGGAAAAAAGTTGTATGCCAAGCTGAACAAGTGTGAGTTCTACTTGGATGAGGTATCCTTTTTGCAGCACAGAGCATTGACTAACGGTATTCATATTAATCCCAGTAGCATTGAGGCTATAATAGAGTGGAAAACACCCAAGAATACAATCGAGACTAGGAGTTTCTTGGGGCTGGCTAGCTATTACAAGCACTTTGTAAAAGGGTTTTCTTTGATTATTACACCAGTGACTCATTTGTTGAGAAAAGATGTCAAGTTTGTATAGGATGGTAGATGTCAGAAGAGCTTTGACACCCTAAAGGTTACATTGACAAAAGCTATAATTCTCACACAACTAGTGTTAGGGAATGATTTCACCATCTATAGTGATGCTTCTTTGAATGGGCTGGGATGTGTTCTTATGCAAGATGGCAAGGTAGTTGTCTACGCTTCTAGGCAATTGAAGCCAAATGAAAAGAACTACTCAACACACAATTTGTAATCAGTAGCTATAGTGTTTTCTTTAAAGACATGGAGACACTATCTCTAAGGGGAGAAGTGTTACATCTACACTGACTATAAGAGCTTTAAGTATCTTCATTCTCAAAAAGAGCTCAATTTGAGGCCAAATAGATTGAATTTGTGACACCCCCTACACGTTCTACCTGAACTGATAAGGTGTGTCACTTCCCACTAAGGTCACCCATCCTAGGATTTCCCTAGGGGCCTTTCATTTAACTCCTATACCTATTATGCCATTTAAGTCATATCTTGTCATTTATCACATTCTAAACCTTTCGGTATATTCTCCTGTGTGTCTGTAATTCTGAAGTATCACCGTCAGGCACTACCAGAGAATTTAAGATATTCGGACAGCATAACGGTTGCCCTGTTACCTAGCCCAAATTAAATTCCTACAAGAAAAACACTTCTAAACAATATACCTCAACCACATACTCCATTGGACCCTCTGGTCCTCCAATTCATAGTGATCATTCAGCAACACTCAATTGCAGGGTCAGAGACCCATTAACAAGCATGCATTCACAGAACAACCATTTTATATACGATACTGTAATTCAGAATATACAACCTATATATCTATACATACATGAGTGCACCCTTATACATCACTTAAAACAAAGAAAACAAAATACCAAAAATGACATGTGAGCAGCTACACTGTGCTCCCTGTCTGATGCTGTCAGCTCCTCTGTCTACAACCTGTGTATCGAAACACTGGTACGCTGAGTATAAAACTCAGTGGTGGAATATACCAAACAAGGTATGTCATTTATGCACACAAATACAATTTAGCACACAACATGTATCACTTAACATAATTATTCTTCTAGACCTTTAAAGATTGAAATTCATATTATCACCGACTCAATTACGTTTTAGGCCAATGACAGACAAACATCACTTTAAGACACTGGATAAAAGGGATATACATTGTGCAGTGGCCCACTTTTAGGACCTAGGTAGCTGCACCTATCATTACCTATACCGGGACCTGTAGCGAAGGATAGAAATAGTCTGTGACTCATTTCTGTACCCGCAAATTAAAATGCCTGTAGTGGAACACTTGAG
>CANXYI011705852.1:0-10757 GCA_948208565.1 Hura crepitans
TAATACATCATAGGCCTATTATCATACATTAGTATACATATAACTGCTCATACATTCTTTTCTATTCTCTTAGCATATAGAATACAAAATTGTATGTCCAACATCATCTTCATATAAACCCATGTCATCAATAGCCTAGAGGTTTTTCCTTCCAAGCTATCCAAATACCTGTGCATCACAAATAAATGATGTGTTAAGCTTTATAGCTTAGTGGTGTATCCAGTATAGTATGGCACAATCCTTTACTTTTCAATTTATATTATATACTTTAAATTATAACATCCATAATATACTAGTCCACTATGTTAAGAGTCAATAATACAACATGTGTAAAAAGACATAGATAATTAAGGTATTATCAATATTAAGGATTCGGACATACATGATTTAAGATCTGGAACAAGCATGTAAAGGAACCATCATCTCAATTTGTAATGATTATATCACCATAGCTCATACATATGCATAATAAATTCATATACCTAATGATTTCAAACATCATTATTATGTTTGACATAACCATTATCATGCCTTGACTTTTATTTAGCTCACATGAATATCATGCCTAAGCCATAGTCTCATAGTCTTCATCTCACAACATGGTTATACATAACTCATCACAAGCATATATAGGCATTTCAGCATTTATTCATAAATCGTCATCCATTAAGATCTAAAAACATCAACAATCAACTTATTACATGATATTCAACTTTATGTGTAGCATTCACATATAATATAACATGGGATAAATCATAGACATAATGCATCACAAGATCATGTCTAAATATTAAAATTTTTTTCATTATGTGAGCTATGTATAATCTTCTTTAAAATCCATTTATTAGGTAGAATATCCAAGGAAACACATACATTATAGATAACGAAGTATCACGATGTGTAGTGGCCCCCATCATGGACCTTACTAGCTACTGCACTAGCATGGATCTGAAGGTTAAATACATCAGACTCAAAGGTTAGAGCATTAACATAGGACCTAAAGGTCAAAGCATAGGATAGGCCAATATGAACCCCATAAACCCAAAGGTCCATCTACTAATGTCGATCTGAAGATCAAACATATCATGAGACCTAAAGGTTAAACATGAATCATGAGTCCAAGATCGAGCATAGCATGAGTCAATGGACAAAATGTTATACAATGGCCCTATTGAACCATCTAGTACTTGCACCCACATAGAAATACGTGCAGTGGTTCTATTAAACCCTTCGGTGGCTACACCTACATAGTTGCCCAAAGGCTTAAATATAGTACCCGTAGGCACCCCTACAACTGCTATCACTCCTAGTTGACTAGTTAACCTATCCGACTAGGTTGTTTACTTGTATGGGCCATTAAACAAAATTACTTTTAGTTTCACCATCTTAAAAAAGACTAGTGAATTTTATCTTTAATTTGGTCAATGCATGAGCTTAGGGAAAATAAATATTCTTCACCATTTATTAATCCCATTATATTACCATTCATACAACATGAGTACATTGATTAACACATTAACATATTCATCTTCTATGCATAATAGACATTGTCACAAGTATTTTACTCTTTTAATCACTTTAGGCCATTCATGCCTTATATTCAAATTATTACGTCATAAGCATTTGATGAATGCCTAAAGCACCCATCAGTTCCATATTAAGCCTTTTAGCCATATCATATGCTCATTATGCATTATGGTATTTCTTAACTACCATATGCCATTCACATCATCATATCATTTTTCTCATGCAAAAAGTTCATATATGTTCAAATAATTTCTCATTATATTACACATGTCATTACATGTTCATATGATTATTCTCATTCATATGGTCATGCATTATTCATGACATACAATTAAGCAACATAAGCACAACTATATGTCATAGGCCATTCAACTATAATCATAATAAAAGCCATATTAAAGCTATCTTTTAGCATAAGCTCTTAAAAATGCCTTATGCATTTATTCTTTCATGTTCCTCTTCATAACATGTGCCTTTTTATCATAATATGAATATTATACTTATTCTAACATCTTATCATAAAGAAAAACACATGGCAACATGGCATACCATATGGTTCGACCAAAATGACATCACAAAGCATAAAATTGCAAATCTTATGTGTATATCATTTATGCATCATAAAAGCTCTTAAAATGTCATATTTTACATTTAATGTGCCTCAAACACAATAAGGCTATCAAGCTAGACCACTCAGCCATACCAACATACACATATATTTTTGCATTTCCTCATTTTACACATTTATTTTACATCCTCATCATTAATTACATCAATTGCATCCAATATATTATCCATTTCAAGCCTTATATGGAACACACACATATAATTGTATATAGGCCATTCGGCCAAGCCATCACACATGCATAAATATTGTATTCTATCACATTACACATAGCATCTCATTTCCTCATACTCATTATCATTTCATGTGTTCATACATCTTCCATAATATGTCTAACATCAATGTACGCATACATACGTATGCCAATAGGCCATTCGACCATTAAGCCTCCAAGCATCCATAACCATTATTCAATCATGTTACACATCCTTTCTTATGTTCATTTAATCATAAACATCAATTTAGGGATATACCTCATCAATGGCATGCATATATGAGACGTGCTTACACACACGTATTATGGCCATTCAGCCATCATGTTACATACCTCTACATATATCTTTTTAACATGATAAATGCATACTCATAAGTTCATTCATTCAGTTACATCTATATATGTGTATACCACATAACTAGCATGCATACTTAGAACGTAGGTGCACTTACATGCATTATGAACATAACACATTACATATCTCATATCATCCTAACTCATTCATATATACCACATATAAGCACATAACATGCCTATCATGCATTTTTAAGGCATACCCACCTATGCATGCCTCTTTAACTCCACCGGCCATACATGCATTATCAAAGCATTTGACCTATTTTTAAAACTTATAGTTAACTTTACATACATACAACATCCCATACCATATTTGTTTAGAACATAGTCATACATAATTCATCAATTACTCACATTCATAAATAACTACATAATGTACATTCTTTATGTACATCATGCATTGTATAAATCTTTACACATCTTTACCATATCAATTACATCATAAATCATCACAATTACCGATTAATATGATTAAATCTGTTAATACCATTAATTAGGCATTTTTCATACAATTACCCATTTTCACATCATAATGCACAAATTGGAATCATAAGCATAAGATGAAAACTTCCTCATCATTTCATACCTAATTCAAGCATCTTAAATGCATTATCATACATCTCATTCATTATATAACACAATTAATGCCATTAATTATACATACTTGAGCATTTAACACATTTTTACTCATATAGGCATATTATATAAATTAGGGCATTTCATCGATTTAGCACGATTTAATTCAATTACACATACTATAAGGGATACACTTACTTGAATGGCATCAAAATATTCTTTATAGCATCCTTAAACCTTCTCTAATATTTTCCCCTTACTTCCATTTCATCTCCTCTTGAACATAACCTCAATACACAACCAAAAATTCACAATAATTAAGATATGTCTTAATTCTTCAAATCAATCTTATATAACTCTTTTTGGCATCCTAAAGACACCTTAAAAATTATAAAATCTCCAAAATAACTATTCATACAATATTCAATTACTATTCCTCCATAACCTCTAAAAAACCACAATAATTATAATAGCCATTAATTTCTCAAATTGACTTGATAAATCTCTTATTGGCATCCCATTACATCTTTAAAAAATATTAAAGCTTGAAAATAAACCCTTTTCCCATACTTGGCCACTATTTGCTCATAATATTCAAAAATTTATAATAATTCATACATGTATCCAAATCAATATCTAACTTGATATAACTTGTTTTGGAACCTTAAATTACTACCAAAAATTATTAAAAGTTAAAAATAATCACTTACCTAATTTCGAGTTACTGTTTACCCATACATAAATCTATTCAACATTCTCTCTATTTCTTTAATTGTGCCCTTAAATATGATATTTAGACTATGTAAAAGCTTAATCATATCTAAAAAGGTTTATTTGATGTGAGGTTTAGTAGAAATTTAGAGAAGAAAAGCTTAAAAGCCTTAAAAATGGCTTCTTTGCCAATTCACGTAAAAGAGAATAAAAGAAGAAACAAAAATGCTACTAGAAATTGTGATTCTAGCTACCAGAAAATGGATTTGAATACTAAAATTCAATGTCTAGGATTTAATTTTAAAAAGAAACAAGGGCTCATATTAAAGCCAAAGCACAAATCCCTTATTTTTTTACTTTAATTTCCTTTTTATTCTTGTTCATCCATTTTTCCATTCCAACATCAATTTACATATTTTATGGCCCTAAGTAATCATACACATTATTCGTTAAGAGTCTTGAAAAATCCATGTTCCAAAAATTGAGCAAATTCGATTAAAATTGCTACTTTTATCTTAACCCAATTCCCACATCATCAGTAATTGCCTTTAACCCATCAGTGGGTTAACATGCAAAACTGTGAAGTCAGACTTTCAACATTAACCCTCCAGTGGATTAATGTACAAAAATGCATGATGATGGATTTTTACACATTAACCCACCACTAGGTTAATATGAAAAATTGCAAGGTTAGACTTCCACACTTTAACCCATTGGCTTCCATTTTATAGCATTAGTGTTCCTTATCAAAATCACCTTTAAATACATAATTACATCTATATTCATGTATATATCATATAATCTCCTTAACTATATTCCTTACCATAAGTTCTATTTTTTAACTAGCTTAGAGACTTCATTTTAAATCCATACTTCCAGGTCTAAAAGCTTTGATAATGGCTTTCCAGGTTGAAAACTTACGGCTTCTTATAGAGCATATATCAACTGATTTCTAATTAGAGGAATTAGACCCTAAATTTCCTTTCTAATTTGCTTCTTCCTACTCTGCGCATCTTTAACCTTTAAAGCTACTTCATAAACTTCTAAAAAGGTTTTTAAAAGGAGATTAATAGAGATGTATGAAAGGGCATTTTCTACCACAATCCTACTTGATCTTTTTTTAAGGGTGAACTTCCATTTGAGATGTCTTGTTCCTCTAACTTAACAAGAAATCTGAAAAGTTTCATCTGATTTTTGCTTTGAAAGCTCAAGGTAATGTAGTCAACTTTTAATGTTGGTATTGAAAACATATTTTCTAGTAAATGCTCTAAACTAATTTATTCCAACTTCTGGTAGTTACCTCAGCTAGCTTATAAAACTATTTTACAGGCACCTTTTCAAATGACAAAGCAAAGAAATTCTTAATTTGTTTTTCACTTAAACCTATAGTACCCATTATGGTGGCATATTGCCTCAAATGCATTTTGGGATCTCTTTTCCCACTGAACTTAGGTAACTCGGGCATTTTAAATTTGCTTGGAACACCCGCCTCACTAAATATAGCAAAGGATTTCAAATCTTCCAATGTAGCATTCTTATAACCTTATACTAACATCCTTAGTTCATTTATTTCATTCTTAAATTCTATAGTGGCTTCTCATTCTGCAACCTTAACCTCTCTTTCCTTCATTTGGTTTACACAATCCTCTATATCCTCAAAATTGTCATAGCTTCATTGATCCTTTTTCTTTTATCTTTACTGGCTCTACCCTCACCTATACCTAAGCTAGTTTTAATGGCATATAATTGGGCATTCAACCTTTTGTCCAATACTTTGGTATGTGCTTTGAGTATCTAAGCTAAAAACTATTTCAATTCTTCATTGACTAATATAATGGCTAGTGAATTCCTCTCCAACCGTCCACCTCTATTCCTAGTCTAAGAAGGTTAAGAGCCTATGGCAACAGTATTATATTTTTTTTGGAAAAATGATTTTAGCCTAAGTTAATCTTACATGTATGCATGAGTCATAACATATCACCACAAATAGCTTCTTTCCAACCTTATTGCTCCCACTCAAGGTAACTTCAATCTCTATCCTAGCTCGGTTAAAATTAAAACATCAACTAGGACTTATGAATTCTGCTCTTGACATGCTACCTATTGAGTTTGACTCTTAGCTAGTTAGGTTTATTTGAAGTAGGTCATGACCTTCTCTCCATGTGAAAAGGAGAGGAAATGATTTTTCCTCAAATTTCAAAAATGGCCATGAAGAAATTCAAATTAACTCAACTAACAAAGGTTCAAATTCAATACAATAAAAAAGGTACCTAGGGGAGGATCTAGCTTTTTATCCTATATGAGGCTTGAGGTTTAGACACAGACTAAGATAGAATGTAACCCTTACTTGCTGGACTTTTTAGGGTCCAAGGATTTCATGACGTCCAAAAAGGTTAGACTACGATTTCAAAGTTTAATACAAGTCCCAACACATATACTAACAAATGAGTTTTCAATGCCAATCATATTTTGAGAAGTGTGATATTACTACTCCCCAGTGGAGTCACAACTGTGAGCTGGACAAAGCTCGTGATAGAGTTAATAGTTGCCACTTGGTGTAGACTAAGAATCAATGAACCTGGCATAAGTGTTTTAACCCAAGATTGGACCAAGCCATCGATCATTAAAGAACTGGATTCGTGGTTGACACTTAATAATCACCATGTCTAGTAATCAGTATGTGTTCTCTATATTAACCAGTGAAACCATGCTCTCTAATGCAAAATGCAATTCCTATGATCTAAGATTCACATCAAGCACATAAATGATATAATTATAATAAGATAAATTATAAATTCATAATAAAACATGATATGGATTTTTTATCAATGTAATTTACTTCAATATACAATATAATTCCCATATAATCTTGCCATTATCTATGTATTAGATGGGAAACATATTTATGACTGAAAACATGACTTAAACAACTTCTACTATGCTAAACTTATATGATTAAAGATAAAAGTTACTTCATTATGAATTATACAAAATCTATGATATTTTTCATAAGAAAACTAATTTTTATGCATCTAAGCCTATATACATGATAAAAACATGCTATTAATGATTAACAAAACAAGTTTTAGCCCTCAGGACTTATCAGTAATGAAGTTCTAAGTTCACAAACCATTTACCCACAAAAGAATACCAAATTTGTGTATCGACTCTTTACCCGAATAGAATAACTTCTCTCTAAAATTCCATAATATTCTGAATTGATTCAAAATGTTGTTTACTACTTAAGAAATTATTTAAGCTCTCAAGATATTCAATAAAACACTCAGTTTAAGCAATCTCTTAAATTGTATGGTTATTAAATGATCTAATGGAAAAAGAAGTGAAAGGTAGTTATAGGTGTTGATTCTGAGGAGTTACATTCAATTTTTCCATCTACTTTTGCTATTTAAGTAGAACAAAATAAGCTTAGTTCGATTCTATTTGGATGATAGGTTTCTAGAAACTAGGTGTTCATATTAGAATAGAATTATGTTGTGCTTATTAGGTTTTAGAAAATATAATCCCACGATTATTCAAAAGAGTTGTGCAATGGTAGGTATGGTAGTGTGATGGTTTGTTTATGGAATATTGATTTTGGTGTTTCTAAGGCTTGTAGGTGAAATTCATATTCCATCATAGGGATTTTCCTAAGTTTTTTAGATAACCTTTCATCCTTTTTGACCCTTTCTCCCTGGAGATGAAATAACCATTTTGCCCTTACATATGACTTTTACTATTTCAATTGTCCTTCGTGACAACCATTCTTTTGCTCGAATTATAACTAGGTATCATCATTGGGCTTTTTTTAGGACTCGAAAGCCAATGCTTATAGTTGCCCCTCCTTTAATGAAATTTGCAAAATATGCAAGTATGATGCAAAGTTTATTAAAGGTTTTTTATGCAATATATATATATATATATTTAGAGATACTTGTGCTTACCAGGAGTTTCAATGACTGCATGATTCTATTGACGATTGGTCATATGCCTTGAACTGTGTTGACATTGATAATTTGTTCCTTTATCTTAAACTGTGTTGATATTGGCGAATTGTCCTACACCTCGTATTGTGACTAAGATATTGGTGACCTATCCTATGCTACAGACTGCGATTGAGATATTGGCAATTTATCATATGCCTTGGACTGTGATTGATATATTGATAACTTATCTTAGAGTCGAAGTGGGTAACACCTTACCCTTAGGTCATACTCGGGTAACTAATAGGGAGAGTTACAACCTAAATTAATTTCATATACTTAGAGGGTTGTGCCTCACTTAGACACTTCAAGGGATAAAAGTAGCTAGGCTTGATTGACAGCTTGACCACCACAGACAATAGTTTCACTAAACAAAGGGTTAAAGGAAAAAAAAAATTCTAACAGCATATATTAGAAACAATTTTATACATACACATCTGTCACATAATGATTATCTCAAGCATTAGAATATGGCAATCTCATACACCATCAACACAGTGGGTCTGTCACCCTTAAATCGACTCAAGAACACAACTAAACTCTCTTCCTCGAAAGGAAGAGTTGTGTAGGGCACCCTTGACCAACTCTAGATCACATGCCCTCAATTACACATACTTGCATATCAACTTAGGAAATTTATCCGCCTATCTATTAAACCCTCTATGATCCTCACATTAGACTATTTCACTACTCGACGTGTCATACGTAAACCATTATACAATGAGAAAGAGTTTGCTATATTGTCTAACATATATACATATAATTGCTTTTTATACATTAAGGTACATTGAAAATTGCTGATTAACTGAAATGTCAAGGTATGCTAGGAATTCTGGATCAGACTGTCTTTGGAAAGGTGTACAACCTCAGCGTTCTCCCATAACCTGTACATCAGACACAAAAAATAAGTTAGCACTTTTAAAAACACAAAGATCTTGTTTGTAGTGTAATATGTACATGCTTCTATCTGACTAGAGTTACTAGTTGATAATTGCCTCTTGCTAGAAGAACATCATGTTGATAATTATGCTATAGCGACGTATGTATAGATATACCCTGCTATGATAAATGAATCACGCATCTATAATTCTACCAATTTATTCGTATTCCAAGTTGTAGCATATCTATTGATTCATTATATCTCGATCATATTGTAACTTATAGGTCAGGCATCTGTAGCCCTAAGGACTATTGTGTACATTATAATATAACTTATTTCCTGATTATTGATTAACTTCATTCATGTCTGATAGTAATATTTCTTAAATTTAGTAAGATAGCATAAATAGAGCCTTGGGTAACTCACTCCCAAAGTGATCCTAGGAAGGATAAACGGATTGATAACTGATGAGCTGATAATCTTGATAATATGATAAATCAATGACAAGGATAGGCTTGCCTATTGCCTTGCCATTGCTAAGCTGATAACTAATAAACTGACAATATTGATAAGCTGATAAATAAGTGGCAATGATGGGCTCACCCATTGCCTTACCACTACTGAGCTGATAACTAATGAACTGACAATACTGATAAGCTGATAAATTAATAACAAGGATGGGCTCACTCATTGCCCTACCACTACTGAGCTGATAACTAATAAACTGATAATACTGATAAGCTTATAAATTAGTGACAAGGATAGGCTCACCCATTGCCCTGCCATTGCTGAGCTGATAACTAATAAACTGATAATACTGATAAGCTGATAAATTAGTGACAAGGATTGGCTCGCCCATTACCCTACCACTGCTGAGCTAATAACTGATAAACTAACAATACTAATAAGCTGATAAATCAGTGACAAGGATGGGCTCGCCCATTGCTGAGCTGATAACTGATAAAATGACAATACTAATAAGCTGATAAATCATTGACAAGGATGGGCTCACCCATTACCCTACCACTGCTGAGCTAATAACTGATAAATTGCTAATACTGATAAGCTGATAAATCAGTGACAAGGATGGGCTCGCCCATTGCCCTACCACTGCTAAGCTGATACCTAATAAACTGATAATTATCTAATATGGCACTAGTGCCAAGCTGTAACTATTGCAGATCTACGTACTAACCCTCTCTGACGTGCCACAGCTACCCTAACCAGAACTCTACAAGGTTTACCACAAGTTCTAGATCTTTGAATTAAATTAATTAAGTCGTAGCTATGTTGGGAAATTATTACAATGTTTCTACTCCTTATTTGTTGTCAAGTACCCTATTTAGCTTGTTACATCTGATGTAATGTTATTTATATAACTGGTAACACTGGTACTAACTCATATCATGAGATAGCGTAGTCTATAATAATCTTTCTTAGTTTTAAGCATAGTTATTAAAACCGGACCGGACCGATTTAACCAAAAACCGGCAGCTGATCCGGTCCGATTAAATAGAAAAACCGGAGATGGTAAAAAACCGGAATGACCCGAATTGAACAGAGAGAAAACCCGGTTGAACCGTAAATTTTACAATTTTAGCCTTTTTTTTTTTTGCATTTTTACATTATTTTAGACCTATATTTTTTTAGTAATTTTTAAGTTATTTTTATGACCTAAAAATAATTTAAAAATATTAATAATAAAATTTGTTCTATTAAGTATATTTTAATTGGTCAATAATTAGGCCATTTTAAATATAATTATTTTAATAAATTTATTTAATTAAAAAATCATAAAAAATTATATTAAATTTAATATAAATATATTAATTATTTCATTGAACTTTTTTCTAAATTTTATCATATAAATAAATTTTAATATCTCAA
>CANXYI011705865.1:0-10409 GCA_948208565.1 Hura crepitans
AGAAAGATAATTACACAATAAACATAAAATTCAATAAAAATAAAAAAATTACGAGAACTATATTAAAATATTATATAATTAATGAAAGTGTAACAAAATATTAATAATATAAACACATGAAATTAATATATTTTCACATTATATTTATTTCATTGATAATAATATCATCCGATCATTATAACCATCATAATTTATAATTTATCGAATAAATATTTTAAAAAATGCATATTTTAATTCAATAAAAATGAAATAAATAAAAAAAATTATTTAACATTAATCCTTCTAGCATAGCAACGCAATACGGCATTTCCAGCAACAATCATCCAAGCTGTAAGAATTGCTAATCTCCCAAGTCATAACTCAAACCAAAGACAACAAAAATCCACAAAACCCAAACCCTAAAAATCGCCAAATTCCTGCAAGAAAGAGTGATAATCAAAAGGTTAAAATTCAACAGAAAAGGAAGCTAAAAAGATCATACCTTTATGAATCTCAAAACAACAATCTCAGAAATTAAACCCTCAATTTGAACCCCTAGAGGTTAAATGTAATAAAATCCAAATTCTCACACATTGTCTTTGGATCCTTCTTCTTTCCCTTACTTTCTCGCTTTTCCTTCCTTCTGCTCTCCTATTTTCTACTCAACCAAACAATAACTTATAAACACGGACGTTTATGTGAGATAAAAATGGTGGAGTGGACTTCTGGTTCTCTGTCTTCTGGTTCTTTACCCTTTTTTTTAATCCTTCTTTATCAATCTAAAAATTTTGTCTTCACTTTGATTCCACTCTCCAATGCAAACCCTTGATCTTCTACATGTAATCTCACATTATTAACCTAAACCCTCTCGATCTTTCTAACTATGTCCCGTGAACAACCCTCCTCTTCATCTCCGATCCCTTCAAACGACGCGCCTAAACCAGTAGAAGACACCGCCGCTGATTCAAACGGAGTTTCCGCTACTCATAACGAGGAACCACCAGCACCAATACCTCCGACTAACAGAAGCAATCGGCCGTCTCGGGCTTGCACTATCCGTGCGGCGGAGAGGCTGCAGGCCGCCCAGCAGCAGGCTGCGACCGAGCGGAAGCAGAAAGTGAAAAAGGAGAAGCAGCAACCACAGCGTTGTGATGAGTCGCCGCAGCAGAAAGAGCAATGCAGCGCCAAAAGCAAGATTATTACGCCTCTGGTTGCGCCGCCTGAGCCGGCGCAGTTGCCGAGGTGGAGCCTCCGCTCCATGTGGGAATTAGCGTCTATACTCAATTTCTTGCATGTGAGCTTTTCCAAAGTGTGAGCTTTATTGTTTTCAATTATGTGCTATTTTCGTGTTTTATAGCGCTAATGCTTTGGTTTTTATGGTTTGATGTTGCAGGTATTTAGGCCTTTATTGAATATACAAGTCGAGTTTTCAGCTGAGGAGTTTGAGACTGCTCTTATTACACCTAATGACACGTTGGGGGATATACATATGCCCATATTGAAGGTTGGTTGGTTACTTTGAAATTTAAAGTTTATGTTTTTACTTTATCTTAGTTGAACTTCTTATGCATGGCTTCATTAATTTAGCTCACATTATGGCGATGTGTACTAGTGAGGAGCTTTATTTAAATGTATTAAAGTTTGTTTTAGTTCTGATTTACTTGATCGATCTTCTTTTGCATGTTTCCCATCAATTTAGCGCACATTATGACAGCGTGTGCTTGTGAGGCGCCTAATTTTAATAATCATAAGATGTTTGTTAATGATTATTTTCGCGAAGTATTTATCCGAAACTTTAAGTTTGGGTGCCAAGTCATCAACTGATTGCAATTGGGAAGTTTGGATTATGGTTTTGCTGAATGGATTGGTAACTGGCGGCTCATTTTATCATGTTTTCAACATGTTAAATGTAATATGGGATGCAGTCGAGCCATGCCCTTTCTTAGCCTTACCTTGCCGTCGTTGATAGACGCATCATCTTGAGGTGCTTCAATTCAGTATGTTAAAAGCCGTATAACTATCATCATTTGTGGTTAAGAATGTCAACCTAGTTAGGTATTTGGATACCCTTCATGCGACACAAAAATGTGATGAATGCTGCTTGGTTTGCAGCATCCGAAATAAAGGGAAAAAAATGATGCAGAGAGGGAATTGCTGTGTCAGTATATATGTAGATCAGTTATTTTTTCTCATTTTAAAGAAGGTATCAAATGCTAATTTATGTCTCTGGGTCATGAAATTGAGGGCTATTGAAATTATACTTCTGAAATCTGTTGGCAGTTGAATCCTACTGCAATCATAGAGTGCAGAGGATGTCGGACAGGTGCACATCTGGACAATCGTAATTTCTCCTCAAGCTTTATGTCAAGTGATATACTTATTAAGTTATTAAATCTTATGCAAAACATTCTGGCCAGAATTATAATTTAGTGGCATGACAAAGATAATTAATTTGGAGAAATAGCTGAGATGGCTTTTGATGAATACTGAACAATTTTGTATAACTCAAATATATATGCATTATGTTGATTTGAAAGAAGGTGTCATAAGCTTGTAGAATTCACATCCTGGCTACTTGAAGAATTGACCTACATTTGGTTGGAGATAGTTTGCTTGTATATGTAGGATCGTTACTTCTGCACATTTTAATCAGGATAATTCTGATTTGCTGTGCTTATGCTGCTACTAATTTTAGTTCAACTTTTGGCAAGATGGGCAGTAACTTGTCACATGTTTGAGTTGATTGACAAGATGGTGTGCTGGTATCTATCATCTATATTTACTAAAAGTTTTTATTCCTCTTATTGGAGAAGTCTAGTTTGGATTTTAGCATTGTTACTGATATATTTTATAAGGGTGAGCAAATTCTTAAATATCAGATTAACGTTTTCTGTGTTATTTTTATTTTTTAGTTTTTGATGTTATATGTCAGAGTATTGTTTGGAATCCTTATTTTAAGCATTTTACTTCCAGGATTCCAATATTGACATTTGTTGCTAGTGCAACATGCAAGGTGATACCTGTTCTGTAAAGTAATTCATTGGTAAAAGGGAATAGGTTGTGAGTCAGTTTTCTTGTAGCCTTGAATTATAACTTAAATGATGACATATGATTAATGTATGTAAATTAGAATTATTGCTTCTAAAATTGCATTTAATTTTGTAATGGCATTAAGTTTATTAAATTTCTTTCTTATACTTTGCTTGATCAACAGACCAGGAATTTTCTTTTCTAGTTTTCTTAATTCTCTCTCTTCCCAACAGATTTGTCAAGTGTAACTGCAGCTGCCTAATTCCTTAGGTTTATCCTTTTCACAGGCAATCCCTCCTATTACCCGAATGGCCCTTACACGTGATACTTGGATTACTGTTTTATGCAGAAAGCTAAGAGATTGGTGGCATTGGGTAACTTAATCACTGTACTTGATTTAACAAATATTTAAAAATGTAGGCCATGTACTGATCTTTTTTAACAGCTTCTCACTGCTTCTGTTTGGCATCCTGTTGCAGGTTGCAGATGGTGAACTTCCCATTGTTGCTTCACATGGGTGAGTAGTTTTCCACTTTAAGATACTTTAATTAGTGAATCTTTGCATATCCCTGATGCACCAACATGCTCAATATTTTAGGGTTGAGATTGAAGAGTACAAAACTCTTGATCCTGGGATCCGTGTGGTGATCTTGAAGGCATTATGTGACATTCGTGTTGAGGTATCATCATTGGATGTGCTATGATTTGTGGTTTGACATTGTTTCTTGCTTTTATACTTGTGTTCAGCTGCCTGTTGAATATTTGGGATTGAGGCAAGTCTTGCCTTGGACAGGGGGGCATGGAGACAGAATCGTATACCCAACCCCATCTAGTATGGGATTAAGGCTTAGTTGTTGTTAAAGTTTAAATTGTCATTATATAGTAGTTAATTGGTCAAGTGTAGCACTAAATTCGTATTGTTGTTGGAGATTAATAGGTGGAGATTTTAATTTATATAAAGCCTGGTTCAAATTAGTTAGACAAATGTAGCTCTTTGTGAGAGATTTGAGTTATCTGAGACAGCTTCTTTTGTTAATTGTTCTTTGTTTGTGCAGAGCTCTCATGCTAAGTGTTTGGGCACATCTTTTCTTGTTTTTTCTCCAAAATAAGTGAAATAATTCTTGGTTCTTCTGTTTGTTTCGTAATTGTTTAATATGCTTTTCTCCTCGTATTGGTAGGGAACTGCACTGTGTAAATGTTTCCATAAAAAATATATTATTCTTCCTGTTGGCACTCTTCTCATCTTTCCATTTCACATGTAAGATACTCAGTTTTTTACTTTTTCATTTTGATATTTTCCAATGATTTTCATCACAAAGCATTTGCGGCCTTGTAGTCTAGGTGCAAGCACTTTATCTGGTATGCTATTGAACACTTCAGGAGGAGTTCTTAAATTCATTTATATATATACTTGTATGCATGCCTCAGAAGCAGTTAACTATCATTCGGGGTGATATCATTGCTAATCCTCCTTTCACAATTGTGATGATGTATAAGTACCATTTTCTGCTGTCTGCTGGCAGCTATCTTTTAATTTTGCTCCCTGTTCAACTAATCAGCATTGCTTTTTCCTTTTTATATATATATTTTTTGGTAATTGCATTTCTATATATCTAGGTGCCTTTTCTGCAATTTCAGTTATGGTAAAGAGTTTTTTCATGGTTCTGTAGTCATGTTTCCTTCGTACATTTTGATTTAGCCAGCATCTTTATTTTGAATGTTTACGTTGACCCACAGAAATAATCCTTTGCCTCTCATTCTGAGTTTTTTAATTATAATTCTCTGTCTCCCTCCCCCCCTCCCTCTCTCTCTTTTGCACTAAGAAATTGATCTGAATTTTGTTTACAGCAAGAAGATATCAGGAATTATATTGACGGCTCACTTAAACATGGGATTCAACTTTCAGTATTCCGTAAAGAACGTGTTGGGGGTGATTCACAAGGAATTAATTACTGGTACAGTTGATAAGCTTATCATAAAGGATTGAATTTTGATATACTAGGTTTCTATTAGACTTGAAATGATGTAAAAAATCAGCCATACAAGTCACAAGTTTAAACTTATGATCTTTATTTGGTGTAATTTTTTGTTTTTGTGTAGCAAAGTTCTATATTCTCTCTCTCTCTCTTTTTTTTTGGTGGGTGCAGGTATGAAGATGATCCAATAATTGGTCATCGGTTGCACCGGGAAATAAGAAAAGTTGAGGTGAAGAAAGCGAAAGCAAAAGCAAGAGGTTCCCAAGTCATTTCTAATACAACATACCAGTGGGAAACAGTTGCAACTAATTTTGAAGAATTTCAAGATGTTTCTGTGAGTTGCTTAGCTTGTCTATGGACTTATGCCTTCATTAAATTTCATTGCAGTGCTTAGCTTTTCCCTATTTCTATCATTTTTTGTCTTTTAATCCTCAACATCGAAGTCAGTAACTGGTTTTAAAGTATTTCTTTCTTTCCTGAGGAAAAGCATGTCAGTGTTTTCTTTTCTTTCCTTTCCGATCAATTTCCGAAAGGGTTAGTTTATACATGGAAGATAGGTCTTAGATAAGCTTCAGCGAATGTGTCGATTGGGGCAGAATGTTGAGTGGTTTATCCCATTTATTCCTCTTGTAACTAAAGGAAGGTGAGAGATTTACCTTCAGAAATGAAACTTCTTGTGCATTAATCCAGTGCACTTGATTGTATAAATACCTTGTTTGAAATTTCTAGTACACTTGATTGAAATTTCTTGTGTGTTAATGTTGATTGGGACAGAATGTTGAGTGGTTTATCCCATTTGTACGCTTCTTGTAGATTTGCCATTACTTTTTTGTTTGCCTGTTGGTGACCAATAAATACATTCACGCATGGCTATCTAACATTTAGACGCAGAGAAAGCTTAGCTCAGTCCCCCTACTTGCAAGTATCATTTTAATGTTTTTGGGACATTAGTTTTAGTTGATGTGCTATTACATTTTTTGTTTGCCTGATGGCAACAAAGAAACACATCCATTTGCATGCATCTAATATTTAGATGGAGAGAAAGCTCAACTTGTTGTTGCTGGCCTGATATTTGGAGTGTCCAAAGCTTTTTAATTTAGTTTCGTACTGTCTTTGTGCATCTATTTCTGCAGGAGAAGCTTTTTACAAGTAAAAATAGAACAGAAGCTTCATTAGGGAAGAAGCTAAAGAATGACATGCTTCCTGAGATTGAGAAGGTTCACAAGGTATTCCAAATTTCTTGTTTAAAGAAATATGTTGCTTGTTGGATGTTAAAGAGGTTTCTTTTTTATTGTATTTTATGTAACTTTTTGCTTTTCCATGAAAGTCATCTTATTTGTTTTTTCTGCCTACTCAGAGGAAAGAAAGGTTGCTGAAAAAGCAACACAGACAAGCACTACTTCTTGATAACTTCTTGACTGTGGATGGGCTTGGACCAGGTCGTGCTCTTCGTGACAGAAAACCTGTTACTTACACATTTGGTAAGATGGATACTTACATAATCAAAAGCAAGAATTAGGATTCCATTTGGACTGTTTTGTTAGTTGATGGCGCAGAAGTGAAATATTTCTAATGCTATGGCAAGTCTTCTTGTATCATTACTGGAAAGATGAATCTGATCTTGGATGTCAAATGTTTTTGCAGATGATTATGATCGCTCAATCAACGAGGCTATTAAAATAACCAAGTATATTGCATTATATAATCCTTAAGCTGGTTTTTATTGGTTATATTTTTATTTATATGAATTTCTACCCTGTTTGGTTCTCGGGGGAACTTATATATTTTTTTTCTGGACCAATGTGCTATGTTACAAATATTTAATCATTTTTTTTAATCTTTTGATAGGAGAAAACTGCCATCCCCAGAGCCTTTTAACAGAAGAGAAGGTTCCATCAAACCTGAAGCTTCAACAAATGGTAAATGGAGTGGTGCTTCAGACGTGTCTGAACATGGAACTTTCAATTTGATGGGTTCTGATTCACCTGGCTATGATGACATTGAGGAAGAACATAAACCTGAACTATTGGACAGAAGGTAAGAATAAATTTCTCAACTTCCATGTTGCCGTAAACTTTATACAAGAGCTTACTTTTGCACCATTGCTTGCAGTAATAGGAGAAGACAGAGGCCTCAGCGGTATTCGGCAAGAGAGTTCATTGAAGCAGTTTCAGATAATGAAGCGGACTTTGACAGTGATGACGACATAGTTGGGGAAGCTGTATATGATGAGGAATACTTGAAGAAACGTAAACAAAGGAGGAAGCTGTCCAGCAGCTCTGAGGGAGATGAGGAGTACCGGTGGGATGAAGAAAATGGTGAAGATGAGGAAGAAGAAGAAGAGGAAGAAGAGGATTCCTTAAGCATTAGTGAGGATAGTGATGAGCCCCAAAAATTTAAGAAACTGAGAGGCCGTACACGGAGGGAAACTAAACTAAGGTCTGTTGATGAACTCCAATCAGGTTTGAGGCGCAGTAAAAGGGCTACTCGAAATCGGATTAATTATCGGCAGTATGAGCTTTCAGAATCCGAAACAGAGTCCTCAAAACCTCAGAAATCGTTTGCATCTGATGAGCTGTCAGACGCTAGTGAGAATGCAGAGTATTCAGCTGGTAGTCAAGATTCCGACGATGATGAAAATGATGATGAAGAACAAGACATGAAAATTGATCAGCCTGTCCAAGGTTACACTGAGACAGTAGACAAAGAGCAAAATCGGCCACCAGACAAATCAAATAGCTCTAGCCAAGAGGAACTTGAGTGTGCAGGAAAAAGGCGTTTCCTTGATCTAAACGAACTTGCTCCAGGCACTGGTTTTGACGATGGTCCTAACACAGTAATGAAAGATGATGATAGAGACAATTTTTAAGTTTCCTTCTCAATTAGAAATACAAGGTTTGCCATTTTCTCTCAGGGAAGCCCAGTGTACGATAGTGAAAAAAAACATATATATAGCTATAAATTTTGTGATAAGCTGATGGAGGAAATCACGGTCGGAGTTCTTCCGTGGCGTAAGTTATGCAACGGCCTGAGCAATTCATTCAGGGTGTTGCATCAGGGGGCAATTTGATGCTGAGAGTTGTGTAGATTAGGTAGTCATTTTTTAGCATCTCTAGATTCGTAGAAAACCTACAACGGGTGATGAGAATTCGTTGGGAGCTCTTATCTTATCCAATTAATGTACAATATAACAATAACTGATATTGTAACTGAAATTCGGCTTTTAGATCTTAAAGCCATGTAGTTTAATCTTTCATAATCACAGCAGGCTTCTGCCCCATTCGGTTTGGTTTGGGTCTGTTGATGAAATGATAGGAACTCCTAAAATCTTTCTAATGTAATGGTAACAAATGGTTCATTTGTCATTTCACATCCCTCCCAAAATCGTAATTTCCACCATTTTGGGATTGTTGAAGACTGGTTAATGGAACTAGTGGTGTTTTCATTTTCTAAATGATATGCAAGTGGAAAAAGTATAGTTTTATTTTGAGCTTTAAGTGGTAGAAACAGAATTCCTGAAATATGGTTATGAAAAATATGTGAAACAGAACATTAAATGCAAGAAATTAGAGCTTCTCCATTTTCTTTGGGCAGAGGAGCATCTACTTTAACAGGGAAGCTGTCTTGTCTCGTGACTTGTATCATCCTTCTCAGCTTTTCTTCTATTTGCCTCATTCTCTGCCTCTAGAGCTTGCGCTTCTTTCACTTCCTCAAGGGCTTGAATCAAATTGGAAAGACGCTTATCTGCAGCATCAACTGGAGACTTGGGCATAAGGTTTTCTGCAACATCTGCAGGTGTGATCTTAGTCTCCTTTATTAGCCCTTGAATTGCGTCGAACAAAGCATGCGCTTCTATTTTAAAGTAGTTCCAGGCCAGCAACTTGAATGCCTCAAAACTGCAATAAGAAAGCTCAATGTGCTTATCCATCCTACCTCTTCTAACGAGGGCAGGATCAAGCTTCTCCACATAATTGGTAGTAAACACAACTATCCTTTCTCCGCCACAGGCAGACCATAAACCATCAATGACGTTCAACAATCCTGAAAGTGTAACCTTGCTGCTACACACACCCTCCTCTTTAAGCTCTTTTCGAGGCATTTCCTTGTCGGACTTCTCCTCATCATCCGAATATTTCTCTGCTTTCTTCTTCCTCTGACCAGTAAGATCAAGCGAACAATCTATATCCTCGATAACAATGATTGATTTACTAGTTGTGTCGATCAGAAGCTTCCTCAACTCGGTATTATCCTTCACTGCAGTAAGCTCAAGATCATAAACATCATAATTCAACAAGTTAGCCATTGCAGCAATCATGGTAGATTTCCCTGTCCCTGGTGGACCATAAAGAAGATACCCTCTTTTCCAAGCCTTGCCAATTCTAGAATAGAAATCTCTACTCTTACTAAAAGTGACAAGATCTTCAATAATCTCCTGCTTCTTTTCAGGCTCTAAGGCCATAGTCTCAAAAGTAGCAGGATGCTCAAAAACTATGTGGCTCCACATAGTCTGGTTGTAGCTTGGCCATTTATAACCGGGACTGTTAGTATAAAGCTTCCTCTGCCTATTCCTAAACTGAAACTCCTTGCCTTCTCTAATCACATGCTGCAAGTAAGCCTCAGTTATAACCTCCCTGTACCTTTCATGAAAAGTAAGCTTGTAGTACCTCCTTTCTTGCTGTGTATACATAGATTGGCTTGGAGAAACAACTTCGCCTGATACCCACCAAACTTTTATACCTCGAAAATCATCGGTAACCCTCTCGTGCTCATCCATGCTAAGTACTAAGTTGCTGCTATCCTTACCCATCTCAGCTTTGAGCCTTTTGGCAAACTTCGAGAAGTTGACACTAAGGTAAGCTTCGACAGCTGCATAGGCTTCACTTCTCTTAAGGCGATCGCCGGTGTACTCATGGATTGATACCGTAATGTACGGATAAAAGAAGCTCATGATTCTTTCTGTGCATTTTTCCAAGCATCTGCGCACCTCATATGGGCAAGATTGTTGAAATATTGCCCACAGAAACATGAAACTTGCAATTTTTGAGCCCATTGTTGCCCACATCTCAGTCATTGTTTGAGGTGCTAATATGATCATGTGTCAAGATTTTGATATTCTTGATTTCGGGTTGCAAATTTCAGAATGCAAGTGTCTTCATATAGATTTTGATGGTTTAGCTACTCAGCATTAGCTCATATATATATTGATGGGAGAGATAGTCTCTTTTTTATTTATTTATTTATTTTTATTAAGTGAAAAAGTGGGTCTTATGGGTTCGATTATAAGATGTATGCCAACTAATTTTTGCTATTGGAATATTTTTTAAATACAAGAGAGGACTCTTGATGGGTATGAACTTACTATAATAAAGTGTAAATGTAATTACATTCTTATTTAATTTTTCTACCATTAATGTCATGGAGAGA
>CANXYI011705877.1:0-14064 GCA_948208565.1 Hura crepitans
TAATACTCTTAGCAAGTTGTTTCTCTACTTCATGTCTAAATTCTTTGAACTTTTCAAATGCTTCAGACTTGTACTTTATCAAGTACATATACCCATATCGTGAGTAATCATCGATAAAGGTAATGAAGTATAAGAAACCTCCATGTGCATGTGTAGTCATTAGACCACATACATCTGTATGTATGAGTTCCAATAACCCACTTGCATGCTTACCCTTTCCAGAAAAAGGTAATTTAGTCTTCTTACATAATAGACAAGACTCATATGTTTCATATGATTCATAATCAAATGAGCCTAAGCTACCTTGCTTGTGTAGCTGAGACATGCATTTCTAATTTATGTGCCTAAGGTGGTAGTGCCATAAATAAAATAGCTTTAGGTCATCTGATTTAAGTCTTTTAGTATTTATATTATGAATTTCTTTTTGATTATCCAAAACATATATTCCATTGACATTCATACCTGAACAATAAAAAATACCATCTAAGTAAATAGAACAACCTTTGTTCTTATTAATATAAATTTCAAAACCTTGTTCAACAAAATAAGAAATTGAAATAATATTTTAGATAAAGAAGGAACATAATAACAGTCATTTAAAATTAACACTAACTAGAGGGTAAAAGCAATTGATATGTTCCTACAGCTAATGCAACAACTCTTGCTCTATTTGCCACTTGTAAGTCCACATTTCCCTTGTCAACCTTCCTACTGCTCCTTAGCCCCTGCATAGAAGAAACTAAGTGAGAACCACATCCGATATCCAATACCCATGTTTGGTTATCTAAAGTAGTACTGGTATTAATCTTAATAACATAAATACCTAAAGTTGAAGCATCACTATGCTTCTCCTTCTTTAAAGACTCCAAGAAGGCCTTGTAGTTGTGCTTCTAAGGTCCGATCTTACCGCAATAGAAGTATGTAACCTTTGAGGCAGTCTTCTTTCTCGTAGTAGTTAGGGCAACAATAGCTTACTTCCCTTTCTTCTTGCTCACCCCACCTAGGGCATTGGTTGTCTTTTTCTTTTTCATCTTCTTCTTCTTTCTCTTAGAAGAAGTAGAAGAACTAACAACCATAACTGCTTTGGAGCTCTGTTTCTTAATAGCCTCCTCAGTAGTTTTGAGCATATTGATTAGCTCAGGAATAGTGGTGGTGATCTTGTTCATCTAATAGTTTAGCACAAAAGATGCATAACTATTAGGCAGACTCTACAGAATTAAGTCCACACTTTTTGGGTAAAAGATAAGTGGTCCTAGTGTAGAGCCAAGTGGCGACTCCAAACATCAACTGCCTCATCCCTAGTAAAATAATGAAAATTTATAGTGGCAACTCCATTGGGGACTGAGAATTGAATCTAAAAGTGCCCAAATAATATACCTTTTAATATTGTAATTTTTATTAGTCCATGCATTTCATTATATATAAACTGTGTCCATTTCTACCTTGGATGATGTTACAAATGGTGAACCCATTTTTCATTCAAGAATGGGAGATTTCTAGCATATCCATCACTTACAAGCCTCATACCTTGTGGTATATGAAATGGTGAAGTAACCGATCACTATTATCCTTGATTAGAAAAACCCATTAGGAGGGACCCCCACTTGTGAGAGCCATAAAAACCTTTATAGACCAAATCGTGAAGCCCATATAGTTAAGCTTAGCAACTTCCACTAGGTTGCATGACCCTAAGAGTTTGCGATTACATTATGATTGCCATATGGTCCTATTATATTTAACCTTATTTGAAGTTAGGCTAAGCGCATTGTGCCTTTTATCTAGAATAGGCACAACCTAATTTCACCTCAAATAAGTTTTAAATGTTATAGGCCATTATACTTGCATGCATTTTAAATACAAGAGGTTATTAGGCCTAATTTGACCCACAATCAAACCTATGCATCCCTCGATGATGCTTAGGTAAGCCCATCTAAGAAGAATTACTAAGACTATATGTGTGGGAGTAATAAGGTTGGAAGGCTTATTGCTTGTGTTTGTCTTTATACACCTTACATATATCCTTTTTGTGTTGTACTGTACCTACTATATGACATAAACTTCTTACTTTCATGAGAACTCACACTTTGTAAATATACATTGTAGCATACTTATCCCTACATAAGCTTTTTCTATTACATGCATCCATGTAACAATCTAGTACACATGTATTAATATACTTCACACTAGCACATGACACACCAACCAAGCAACAAAGGTTGCCATCTTGTAAAAATCCATGCATCTTGTGATCTCGTTCATGCATTAACTATCCATACCATGCATCCACATATATGCATGCATTATATTTATTCTTAAAACATCTTTCATACATAAAATATGAAGCACACATATCTTGTATCAACAAAAACCATACATAGCATTAGGCATCTTTATAAATTATGCATAATACCAGCATCATAAAAGTCACATACATGCACTAGAGTTATAGGCCTTTATTCATACATCAACTAACCATATGTTGCATAGGCACAACACTATCTTATAACTTCACTTTTTCACGCATACTGCTTAGGCTTAGTCAAGCATCATTAATCCATATAAGCATCCATGTAACACCCTAGGTCACATACATTGTAAATATACTTCATATAGGTTTAGGTATGTCTCCTTTCTTAGGATTGTCCCATATTAAGCATACATAATATAGACATCATGCATAGCATTTAAGGAATAGGCACCTTGCATATATATCTTATATTTTCATAACTTCATGTATACATATATGACATGTACCTTAGAACCATTCATATAACATATACCTTCATGCATATCTTGTATATCTAGAACCATGCGTATATCTTTACATAGAACAATGCATACTTAAAAAGCATTTTCTTCATGTGTCTAGAACCTTACATACATCCTTATATGTATTGTTATATGAATCATGCATGCACCCTTATATGTATCTTCATCATATATACTTACAATCATATGTATCCTCATAAGTGTCTCTATGCATACATTTTTGTATATGTGTATCTTGTATAGAGAACCCCATAAGTGCACTAATATGTGTGGCATATAGTATAAGTTCTCCTAAACGTGTCTGGCATTTTAGGTCAGTCCCTAACCACCATGAGCATGCATCATTTATCATAAAATCATCCATATATATGTTTATCCCGACCATCCTAACCCACCACCTTGCCTAGTGTAGGTATAACATGCATTCATCTTTAAAAACTTTGCCCATCCATGCACGATAAACATATATATCCAAGCATTGTAATAGTTAAGCCATGCATTGTAATCCAAGCACTTTGTAGAAATAGTTCATATTATTCTCATAAACTTACTTCTAGTCACACCCTATATTAAATATAATTATCCATGCATCGTCACGCTACATAGACATGTCATATAGGCCCTCGTTCATATATCAACCAAACATATGTATGCCATGTTATTTTCATAAGTTGTACATGCACAAACACGCATCTTGCATCATGAATCATCTTATATACATTTACATACATAACACTATCCCATAACTTCACTTTTTCATGCATACTATTTAAGCTTGATCATGCATTATTCATACATGTATCCACCATGAAAACTTTATCCACGTACCCATTCATTCACATTTGGCACACAATACCTAGGCACTACCTTGCATCATTCATTATAAAGACTTTAGTCACGTAGTACCACCCCCCCTGAAGTAGGAATCACATTCATTCATTTAAATCTTACTCACATCCATATATGGTATTCATGCATATCAATAATTACCCCTATATAACATCACAATGCTTGAAACACGCATCATACCATATTAACTGTGTAACACACTAACTACATGATTATCCTTCACTCAGGCACTTTAAAGGAAATAACCATTGCCTTCCTCTTCTTTAAGGATGACACAGAATGGCAAAGACTTGCAGAGCATTAGAGAAAACATAAATGAAGTCATGGCTTTAGAAATTGAGAAGGTTCGAGCCATGATTCGAGAAGAGTTCACCAAGTTAAAGACCATTGAGGGGGCAAACAATAACTAAGGAACCAAGCCTAGTTACTTGCCATGCAAATTTGCCAAGTTTGACAAGCTTTTGTCATCGATACTTATAGAATTGAGGAATAAAATCTCCTTCATCCATTGACACCGAAATAACCAATCGGGCCATTTTTAACTAAACATAGGCATGACTTATATTATGCCTATCATAAAAAACTTGTCACCTCACTGATAAGTGCAAAAACCTTTGCCATGCCATCTAAAACCTCATCGATCTTGGTACTATACCTAATCTTGAGAATCGCCCCTCACATAAGCATCTAGTCATTCCTTGGTACTTTAAAGAGCAAGGTCCTCTAGCTCAAGATTTTGGTTAACCTCTTTAAAGAAATAATGATGTCTTTTAGCAAAACCTAGCTTACCAAGGATAAGGAAGGTTCTAATGATAGTTAGGACACTAGTGTTTCTTTCTTGGCTTCTTTTATTATGAATAATTACTAAGGTTTAATAAAATATTATTTTGGGCTTTTCATGAGCATATGCATTTACCTGATTCATTGCACAACATGGTATTCTTAAAAGTGATTTGAGAGAATTAAAAAAAAGAAAGAAAAAATAGGAAATAAACATGGTAAGCTTAATCCACATGTATCTCAAACAATTTTAGATTCTTTAAAAAATGGCTCATGACACTGCTACACGTAATTCTAAAGACTTGATCTTTCCTTGTAAGGCATGAGAAATAT
Source organism: Hura crepitans (assembly GCA_948208565.1). Taxonomy (NCBI): domain Eukaryota; kingdom Viridiplantae; phylum Streptophyta; class Magnoliopsida; order Malpighiales; family Euphorbiaceae; genus Hura; species Hura crepitans. The sequence goes on from CANXYI011705877.1 coordinate 4,732, forward strand.
CCCTGAAAGTGAGATGTGAGATAAAAAAAATAATAAATTAGGGGCAACTAAACTAAAATGAATACTTCTTTTCTTTAACCCTAAGAGAGGTCTAAGTTTAATAGGCTCTAAAACTTAAAGCATTAAATTCATGTTTCAAATAAAGAGTTTTATCCAATCATTTTCTTTAAAACCTAAGACCCATTCTAAAAGAGAAACATTTTTTTGCTAACATAAAAATCTAAAGGTCAGAAGTCTCTAAATGTCAAAACTCCAAAGCCTACAAAAACAAAATGATTTATCTTAAGCCTAAAATAATTGAGCATTCCCTTTTAACCATGGCTGCACTCATTCAAAAAGAAAAAAAAAAGAGTTTTCTAGTTCCCGCTAAGACGATCAGTTAAGAGCATGAGCCTAGACAAAAGTTAGGAAAATTAAGAGAAAATGTATAGTTAGAAAATCTTTAGACTAGCAATAATAGGGATATTATCAATGCAGTACTCAAAAATGTAAAAAAGATGACATTCAACGTACAAATTCAAAATGTTAGAGGCATTAAGCTAGCACTCATGAAAAGCTACTTATTAATTTGAAAAGCTCCATTAATCTCCCATAATAAGACCTTCAAAACATATCTAGCCATTTCAAAAGGTTAAAGTCCAGATCCAATTAATTAGAAACAACACGATTAGGTTCCAAGCCTTAATCAAATATAGATAAGCTAAATTAAAAAAAAAAAGCTCACTAGGTTAAAAACTTGCAAAGGGCAGCCTAGGCAAAAATTAGAGTAAACCTTGCTAAACCAAAAACCCATAAAGGGCTGTTTAGGCAATAATTAGAGGTAAAGTGAAAATATTTTGTTGGAAAATCTTCAAAACAGCTAAAAACAAGGGTACCATACTTAGCAATCACATACATTTTGCATGCTCTATCACTTGTTTATTCATTATGAAGCTATACATGCTTAAATGCTCTCCATGACAAATTGACATTTTACCTAAACCTTAGCCTCACCAGTTTTATGCACATTCTATTCAACCCATTCTTCTCCTCTGGCATGGAATATCTCATTTCCTTTCTTTACCTTTCTAATATCTTATTTCAACCTACCTCTTTATACCTTCCCTAACCTTTTCATCACCTTAGCTTGACTTATTTCTTCATGAGATATCTCATTCACATTACCCCAACCTAGCCTACCACTTTGTATCTTCACTTTTTCTCAAACCTAAGTTTTTTCTATGACGAGTCTAAGAGGAGAGTGATCTCAACAACACATTTACTGGTTCATAGATTTGCTCACTCACATTCATTAAATGCTTATTTTCCTATACATACATTTGCTTTCATCCTTTATCCATTATAAGAAGAACATTTATTATGAGGAAAGATGCATCTAGTATTCAACATATATCTACCTTCACCATTCATTCTCCATAGGAAAATATACTCTCATCGTTTAACATATATCTGCCTTCACCATTCATTCACCATAGGAAAAGATACACTTATCTTTTAACATATATTTGCCTTCACCATTCGTTCATTATAAGAAATGATACATCCATCTTTCAACATGCATTTACCTTCATCATGTATCCATCATAAGAAAAGATACATTTATCATTTAACATATATTTGCCTTTACCATTCATTCATCATAAGAAAAGATGCATTTAGCATTAAACATACATCTACCTTTAACATCCATCCATCATAAGAAAGGATTCACTCATCTATGAAAAGGTTATATCCATCATACAGCTACTTGTACATGTATTCATCATTCATTAGATTCCTTATTCATTTAGAAAAAAATAAGCAAAAAAACACAAGCATCACTACATTCATTAGAAATACTCAGTTAAAAACATACCTCACTGCATTCCTTTATTTAGAAAAGATTAAGGAGCCAATGCACATATCATTCATTCATTTATTCACCACCTTCATGTTTCTATGCTCATACATCTAAGATAGGATAGAGTGTATTCATTAAAGAAAAAACTAAGTTATATCTTATCATCAAACACATTTATACATTTGCATAAATATCAACTCATTCATAAACCTTTATTAAGTAAGCATAAATACATTCAGCATTAGTCACATACTTCAGGCACATAATGTATATACACATACATTTTTCACAGAGTCTAACATATTCATAAAAAAGAATTAGGTGCAAAACATTCATTACATTTACATGCATTAGTGTAAGCATCCATGCATTATCATAAGCGCATTATCATAAGCACTTTATCTAGACATCAATCATATAGCTCACATAGCTAAGGATCACAAAGGACAAGTAAAATGTATGGGCACATCATTCAAAATAGAGTCACATTTATTCACATATCATAGAATAGGTTTATCCTTTTAGTTGTTTATAAACTAAGCACAAACTTACCTATGCAAGGCACTACATTCACATCAGTCCACAATAATTCACATGTGCATGTCTCGTAGTCACAAAGGTCATGCATACTCACATGTATTAGCCATGTATGTTTATCATTTCTATGCACCTAAATACATTTAAGTCTCTAACTGATGCATCAATCATATGCTTATATCATACATGACACATGTGCACATATTGTCACACATATACTTGCACGATATTAATGTCCTTAACACTATATATGGTTCATACCATTTCTTCAAACTTATCACCAGATTTGGTTTAATCAATTTTTAGGCTATCTTTAAACTCATCACTAGATTCAATTCAATCCATGCTATGTAATGCTTATAAGCCTAAGTTTCATGAACAGTACCTCCATGGCATGAATAGTATTCCCTATGGATCAGGGCACCTTAATAAGGCCTAAAAGGGGTGCATTGGTTATAAAACTTTAATGGGCTAAAAAATGGACAAAATGAAAGAATTTAAAAATTTAGCAAAACCAATAAATCATTTCAAGTTAAGAACTAGTGAATAGTAGGATAAAATAAGGTTATGCTGAGATAGCCTTGGAATGTGCCCTGATGGTAAAAATGCCATACCCTAAACCTCAAAAATTCTAATCTATATGGTGGTGAAGGAATTTTAATTTTCAGAGGTTATCTTATATTTATTTAGAATATTTTACTTTAATGGGGGAATAGTGACCTAAAGTTGGCAGTGAAATTTTAACTTAAAATTTTACAAGGGCCTTAATGGCACTAATTGAGGATTTTTAAAACTAAAATGAGTATTTTTAAAGGTCCAAAGAAATTTTTACGAGTTTCTAAAGTGTAAAAGAAAATTGGGAGAAATTAGATCGTTAGATCGCCATATGCCATGATCTGAGCCATCCACCCACCCATATAAAAGGGGCCACACATATGAGAGTGTCATATGGGTAAAGCCATTATCTTCTCCCCCAAAAAATCCCTAAAAAATTGATGCCATCTTCACTTTCTCTCTCCTTAATTTTTTTTCATTTTCTCTCCCCTCTCACCACCAAATCTCACACTCCACACATGGCTCTTGGCCTCTATAACCTTTTGAAGGCAATTCCACTGACAAAAATTAAAAAAAAGAGGCTAGAAAAGGAGAAATTGAAACTTAGTAAAAATTTTGGGTGTAAATGTTTTTATTTTTATTTTTATTTTTGTTTTAGGTAGTTTAAGGTATTCTAAGAAATCCTGTGGTTTTAGATTTCAATTTGGAGTTATGTAAGATTTTTAGGAATTTTTCTAAGGCAATTTTGTATTATGTTAAGGCAAGGAGAAAGAGTGGAAGAGGAACCCCATTCAAGGCAACATAGTGGTGGAAAAAGGGTGTTTTCACACCCTAGGTATATGGATTTGACCCAAGTTATGTGTGTCATATGTTTTATGCATGATTGTGTGTGTGTGTGTACATGTGTATGGAAGTGGCATTTCTTAGCTTTAGGCATGTAATTAATGTAAATGAATGGTGTGGTTGTGTTAAGGATGTAAATGTAATGCTCATATTTCGAGGCCCCATGAATAGTGTCACTAGGTCCGGGAGGCGTGCTTAGGGTGCCAGGTCACTTGCATGGAAACTAAGGTAATGGCACTAGGCATGAACTTCGAGGGGCTCTAATTTGATAAAAAATGCAAAATTTAAAAATTTAGTAAAACCAATAATTCATTTTGGACTGTAAGCTACCCCTCGGGGTAATAAAATTTTTTTGGGTAGGGAATAACCCAGGATGGGCCCAAACGGACCAAAAAATATCGAACCCTGAAGCTCAAAAATTTCGCTGAGTTCATTGGTAAAAGAATTTTTGGATTCTAAGGTCATTTGAAAATTCTCATAATTTTTGAGGTTGGCATACAAATCAAGGCAATTTAAAAATAGTCATATCGATAAAATTTAGCTGTAAAAATTTATTAGCACATAAAGGGGATTAAAATATGAATTTTAAAACAAACAGCATAATTTTTTGAGGTCCATGTGAATTTTGGTGAATTTTTTTGAAGTTTGCCGCAAAACCAAGAGGTGTTAGGATGGCTCGGGTGGTTAAGACCCACCCACATACTTGCCACCTAACCTGAGCGTCCTAAGCCAAGTGGCCAAGGTACATGACAAGTGGATAAATCCACTAAGGGAAGGAAGAAAACACTCTCTCTTTGGCTACTAGAACCAACACCAACTTTACTTTTAGGAGCCATTTTTTTCCTTTTCCTCCAGCCAGTTCTATACTTCCTGATTCTAAAATTCAATTTGGTGTGTTAGGAAATTAAGGTAAGAGGAAGCATGGGAAAAAGGATTTTTCAATAATTAAATAAAAATCACCAAAGATTGTTAGTTAGAGACAGCTAGCAAGGGTAATAAAGGTGAGTTTCCTTGCTTCTCCCTTGGTTTCATGGTGGTTCTTAGCTAGAATTGGATTTTTATAATGCCTAAGGACTAAGAGTGGGTGTGTAAATTGTGTTTGAGATGGGTTAAGAAAGAAAAAGGGCTTGAAGATGGATAGAGAAGCCACCGTTGCAAGTTGGCAGTAAGTGTAAAGCAAAATTAAATAATGGATTTACATTCTTTGAAGAGTAAGGTAAGTGAATTCAATCATTAAATTTATGCCTCTTTATTTTTAGTAGGTTCTCTTTTGGGTTAGGGCTAGTTTGGGTGCTAGACATGGCTTGAATGGGTCTTTCCTTGCATGGTTGTAACTTATAGTATGAAAGTGTATGCTTGAAATGGTTACTTAATGATGGAACTAGAAATTTGTGTAAAGACCCCATTTGGTATGAGGGGTGTGCATGAGTTGATACATATTGAAGTGTGATTTGAGTTCTTAAATTCTCAACCTTATCCATATGGTCTTGAATAGAAATGGCATTATTGGTAAAAATGTGGGAAAGGGCATGATTAGTGTAGAGTATGAGTGTGGTCGAGAGCTTAGGCATAGGTTGGTGTGGTCCTAGGTGGTGTCCAAGGCTAGAAATGCATATGCCTTAAACTTAAGATTATGGAAAATTGATATGGCATGGATTATATATGTGAATAATACATGAGAACATGGGATCTAGGGGTGGCTCAGACATATGATAAGCCTTTGATACTTTGAGTGGCATGAGAAGGTATAGGTATGCATGTTTGTGTGACTAGGTTATTGATAGAAGGATGATTGTGTGTTGAACACTAGAAGAATGCATAGATAAGGCTTGTGACTAGTTGTACCTGAAAGCTAGCAAATAGAAATGGTATGGGAATGAGGATGATTTGTGTTTAAGGGTATATGTACTAATGCATAATTATGTGAGCATGATTAGTTAATTACTTTGGCATGCATAAGGGTAAGATGTATGTCTTAAAATGACATGTAATGTAGGTAAGAAAGGGCATGTAAAATGATATTAAACTTGGCTTAAAATGAAGTATACAGAACTAGGTTATATCTTTGTCCATAAGGACTATGTTTTGTAAATATTAAGTATGATTACTTGCGTACCTTAGAGGGCTATATTTTGTAATACATGGTAATACTTCTTTTAGTACATTATGGCCTTGTGAATGGCCTATAACTTGTTAGCTTAAGGCCTATGATTTTGATGTAAATGATGTTGAAAACTGCACTAAAATACATGATGAAATGAGTTTGAAAAGCTTAGTTAAACCTTGCCAAAATGACCTATAACTATCTAAAAGTGACCATCACTTGAACCATTAAATCTTTTAGACAATAAATGGCCTAGATCTAGGAAATGTTCATGGGATTACATTTAGCCTAATATGTTATAAGTACTAGCTTTTAAATCCTTATATATAGATTTCTAAAAATTCACTCAGTATAGCCTGTTTGTGGCTATACTGGACTAGGATAAATTTCAATTGTGCAATAAAAATCATAACTATCTGTTTTTGAGTTTTTAATATTATAAAAATTTAATCAATAAAGAAATGGACACTAATTAAGATTAATGGCCCACTAGTTAGATACTAATGGATAGGTTAAACGGTCAACTTAGGGATCTTTAGCAGCTGCTACATTGTTTACTTTTTAGACGGGGCCAGTACAACGGCGTAGGTCCCCACTAGGCCACTGTACTAGTCTATTGGGCAGACAACTTCCTATCCTTGCCACCAGATGCCAAAATTGATATTGCCAATGCAGCGGTGTAGGTCCCTATGGGTAACTACATTAGTCTGTTGGATAAACTAGTCTACTAGGCAGATAACCCTTTGATATTTGCACCTTAGGTGGCAGATAGTGATTAAGCTAGTGTAGCGATATAGGTCCAGAATGGGGACCACTGCACTAGTTGTTTTCCCTCTAAATCTAGTGTCTGTCAGGGTTCTCTCCTGAGATAGGCCAGTGGAAGTAATTAAATAAAATTAATAAATGTATCTATGGCTATAAATTATAACATAAAGGCATTCTGGTAATTTGGATTAATATTAACAAATGGCTTAAAAGTGTAAAAAATATGCATGTAATGAATAATAATGGTCCTAAGACATAATTTATATGAATCATAGTGAGTAAATTGGATAATTTACAAACAAACACCTCTTAAGGGTAAAATGGTAATTTTGCATGTTAAAGCTTTAGCTCGAACCTAGCATATGGAATCAAAAGTAAATAGGAATGTGATGCATGAATATAATGATTGGATGTAATTTTAATACTTGAATTCACCACTGAGTATTTTATACTCATCGTAGCTGTTTTGTTGAGTAGGTACCAAGAATAAGGACGTCACCTCGTAAAGTCTATGAGGAGTTCAAAGGACAAGTCTGAGAAGGTTGATAATGTATACTTGTATAGTTTTGCACTTCATGTACTTAGGTGTGGAAAAGTGAGTATGATGTATATAAAGAGACACAAGAATGTACTTATGTACGTATATATATAATCAGAATTTATGTTTATAACCAATGTAAATCCTTATGTGTATGTATACTGGATGTATGTGATCTATGAGCCAAAGGCTCTGTATGCATTATTATTGTGGCTTGAGGCCTGTAATTGTTGTGTGATAGTTGATGATTATAGAATGATATCTAGGGGACTAGAGGGGCCCAAGGGATGAGCTAAATGTTATAGAAGTGTTTACAGGTTATAGAGAATTTTTGGGATAGTGATTCGAATAGCTGTTATGCTATCAGATTCTTAAGAAATATTTGAATGTGATTAAATATCCATCTTGAAATAACCTAACATTGTGATATGAACCCAAATAAACTATAGAAGCAGACTGGTCTATATCGAGGGTCACACAAATTTGTTCTGAAGCAATATGGGAAATAGTTAAATGTGTTTAGGCAAGAGTAGTACTAAGATGGGTGATCGAGCGGGAAGTGCACCACTTAGTGGGTTTCTTCAGGAATCTAGTTAAGGTGTCACAGAAAAAATAACCAGGTATATATGATTTGGGGGAAGGAAACCAAGTGTAGGTGTGTGAGTTGTGTATAGCCAAAACATAGTCATATATATGGTGTTATGCCTATATATATGCATGGCATGTCGTGAATGGCATTTACATGGGAATGTAAATAATAGGATGTGTGGCAAGGTAAAATGAAAAATGGTTATCTAAAGTGATATGAAATAGTGACCTTAGGAATGGTACTTGAAATGGTGGCTTATATGCATGGAAATAATGGCATTAAAATAGCAAGTGACCATGAATGATAATGTGATCTAATGGATAAAGGAATGTTACATTTATAAATGGTAATGATAGAGATATGAAACTAATGATGATAGGAAGCTTACCAAATAAATAGTAACTTATATGAAAATGACCAAATGAATAGTAACCTAAGTTAAAAATGACCAAATGAATAGTGACTTTGCGGCCACCTACCAAAAAATGGAAAATTAGGCATAATTGTATGCAAAATGAATATAGATGTTGTTAAAGACATGGAATAAGGGAAAGGTGACTATTAATTGCACAAGTGAATAAGGAATAGTGTATTGGCCCATTAATTAGACCCCTACTAGATAAGTTAATAGTTAACTGGGGAATTATAAGCTACTAGGTAGGTTGGTCCTTCTGAGGCCACTGTTGTTTAATGGTATGGTGGGTACAGCTACCGAGGTTTTAAGGTTGAACCTTGCACACCCAGGTATTAGGAGGTCCACCTGGGCTTATCACTATAACCCATTGGCTTTTTGTTGATATTGGGAGGTCCCATGGGGTTGATGCCTACTATCCACCTATATTGCACTGGAGATGTTGACTTAGGGTATTGAGAGGTCCCACGGGGCTGATCCTTAATATCCCACATATAGATATTGGGAGGTCTACAAACTAATCCTTGTTATCTTCTAGTCCGGTATTGGGAGGTCTACAGACTGATCCCTACTATCAGACCAAGTAGGTACAGCTATCGAGGCCTAAAAAATAGGCCACTACACAGGATAAATCCCTTTATCCAGTGTCTTAAAGCATAATCTATCTATTTATGGGCCTGAAAAACATTAAACTTAATAAAGACCATTTTATTTGACTAGTAATAATGGCAACTGAAGTAATACATAGATCTTAAAAATGAAGTAGAGAAAAAGATATATGAACTAGTTACTTGTATAATAAGGCATTGTAAGGCATAGTACATAAATGGCATTTAGTCTGATAAATCTACATGAGAATGGTTATTATGTCTATGCATGTATACATATGACCTCATATGTGTGTTTGCATTCATGACATACCTTTATTGTGTCAATTCCACCACTGAGTGCATACTCAGTGTGTTGGTGTTTCGATGTGCATGCTATAAATAGGGTAGTGGTCTAGCTTCATAAGTGTGGTGTAGCTGTTGCTGAGTCTCTTTTTGGTATGATTTTTGTACTCTTCTAGTTATGTTTTAGCAATGCACTAATGTATATTGGGGTTAGAACGAGGTAGTGGATGTACCTTATGGAAACTCAGATCATTAAA
>CANXYI011705999.1:0-13858 GCA_948208565.1 Hura crepitans
TCACCACTGACATTGGCAATTAACTTTCCATATTTATGTGCTATCAATAAATTTTATATTTATTAACCAATTTTCTCATCGTATTAATGCCAAGGTCATGATTTGTAGTGGTCCACATTTTGGACCTCACAGCTGCTGCACCAGTATGTCATTTCAATATAATGTGTAGTGGTCCTTTTAAACCTCTCGATGGCCACACCCACTTTGGATTATGTGCAGCAATTCTATTACACCTCCTGGTGATTGCACCAGTATTATTATCAATATCATTACTATCATTAATATATATGTAGTGATCCTATTAAATCTCCTAATGGCTACAGCTACATTAGAATATATGCAGTGGTTATGTAGAACCTTTCAGCGGCCGCACCTGCTTTACAATATATGTAGGGTTTCTGTTGAACCTCTCAGTGGCTGCACCCACTTTTATAATCAATTATTATTAAATATCAATGTGTACAAGTAATGACACCAAAGTGTTCTAGAAGCTGCTACATCACTTAGTTAATTATCAACCTATGCAGCAAGTTGTCTAACATATATGGGTTATTCACGTTTCCACTTTTATTACATATTATTTACATATCTTGTGTTATTTTTCTCATATCCATTCATCTTACGTTGCCATGTCAAATGACCATTTCATGTTGTTTAGTCATAATGCCATTTTCATTTCCTCATTACACATTCTTTTTCCATATTACATTTGCATTTTCTATGCCATTTCATGATTTTTATTACACACATTATCGAATAGTTCACACATGTTACCAAGTGCATTTTCCCTATATACATTATGCATCATATACCTTATTATGCAACATTCATATATTTTATTCTTAGATTCTTAATAGTTCACACAATTATCGATACACAAATATCATGCATGTTATATTCATATGTTTAAGCTTAGTGTACCTTAATTATTTCAATTACACAACAAATTCAATTATTCCCATGATGTCACCATTTTTACATACAATGTGACCATTACACCATTTTCTTACTTTAGCTTATTTTCACTCTATTTTTCATTCACTTTAGTTAATTCACTTGCCTTAAATCCTAATATATTCTAACCTCTATTTTAGGGTTATTCTAACAACTGAATTATTGCCATTTACATAATGTACATAATATGGAAATTTCACAATGTGCTCACACTCACATATTTTATCGAATATGCTTAAAAAGATGTTATTTGGCATCCCAAATGCTACTCTATAGCTTTTTCTTTACCTTTGCTCTTGCTATCTTCTAAGTTCTCTAAATTCCATAATAGGGAATAAATTAGAAAAATTCATAAAAAATCTATACACCTTGAAATACAAAAATAACACTAGAATAATGATTTAGGGCACCTCTAATCACTTAGAAAAATGCTAAGGTTTAGATTTAGGGGTTTTATCAATTTAAGGGTTCAAAACCCTAAATTTTCAAAGCTTTCTTTTTGCCTCTAAACATAACTTTCTTGCCAAATTAACCACAAAATTAGCTTCTAGGGATGATGTAGATTATTTTAAGTGTATACAGGGAGATTTATTACTGATATGAGGAAAATTGAAGAAAAGAAAAAATGAGAGAGAGTGCCATTAATGGCATTAACCATGGGAGAAAATGGGGGAGGAAGATGGTGGTTTAACCATGTGTTAACATACACACACATACACCATTTATATTAAGATCATGGATGGCCATGATCACGCCTTGTGGCGATCTGACGGTCTAGATTAATCTTATTTATATTTTAAGCCTTAAAAATATAATTTTAATGTTTCAAGCCCCCAAAAATACTTCTTTAAATGCAAAAAAATTATATAAATTCCTAATTTAGGGACCCCTAAAATCTTGGGTCCAAAAGCCAATGGGAACTTAATAAACTAATCAGTCACATTTGTAAGAAATTCAAATAAATTACTAATTGATATTAGAACATTTTTATTTCAAAACCATTAAGCTATTTGGAATTTTTAACCTTCAGGCCATGCTATTTTTAGGTTAGTTCGAGCACATCCCAACCATTTTACAACTCAACATAAACTTAAGTCACTATTCACTAGATATCGATGTGAGAAATTTTATTGGTTCAGTGGTTAATGCAACTAACTTCCTTTTCACCATTATTTTGCCCTTCAAAGTTCTATGACTAGTACTCCCCCTTAGCCACCTTAATGTGACATGGTTGCTTGAGAAATAATATTAATGCCTTTAAAGTACTATTTATGAAGTTAGAGTTTTTAGGCATTACATTCATGATTTTCAAGGCAAACTTTTTTGATAAATTGATCATCACTGATACGAAAATGTGTCAATAGCTACTGGAACTGATCTAAAGTGGTTTGGATTGATTGACATAGTTCAAGTTGCAAAATGGTTTCGTGGTCAACTCGAATTCAATTCTTGTGATCAACTATTTGGAAATTTTTAATTAAATAAAATTCAATATGATTGAATTTTGTATTTATATAAATATATGTCATGTATCATCAAAAAATTAATTGAATTAAATCAGTTGTTGATTTATTTGGTCAAATTCTAAATATTTACTCACAATGACATGTTGGCTGAAATTTCAATATGAAATTGAGATTTCAAGTTGAAATTTGATAATGATTCAAATTTTGTTTATTTTTTTAGTGGGATTAGTATTTTAAAACAATTGAAAGGATTATAAATAGGTCTGATATAATTGTGATAAGTGTTATCAAATTAAGATTGAGACATGGCCAATTTATTTATATACATATCCTTCTACACACATAAAATTGTTTTCTTGGTTTATGATGTTTAATCATTTTAATTCTAAAAGGTTTAGGATTATATAAACATGGAAATGTGATTTAATTATTTTTATTGGGATTAATTAAAATTCAACAGCATAATATGATTAATTTCCTATCATTAAGCAAGAAAATATGATTGATCAAACAAATGAATCGATACTAGTTTTATAAGTGTTATTATTCTTGAATTCAATTGTAATGCACATTTTCAATATTTAATGCATTAGATATATATGCTAAGGTTGTATGATTGGCATGATGACTAGTTATGGGCCTAAGACCAATATGATTGATCTGTATTGCATGAATTTATTTCTTTGGTAAAATTGGGCCTACGTGTCCTAGCCTTTTCTCTTATTTCTCTTTATACTTCTTTTCTCATCTAATTTTTCTCACATGTAATATGAGGTGTTCTTAATTATATATGATATAATTAGATTCCTTAGTGTTAAAATAGGAAAAAGAAATGCATGGAGCAAAATAAAGAAGAAAGCTTACCAAAGAGGTATAAGAAGAAATAGATAAAATTGTTCTTTATTTCTTTTTGGGTTTATAATTCATACATACTACCTAGGGTCTAGTCCAATTATTTTCCTTAGCTCAAAAAGTCATTGTAGTAAAAGCCATAACTAGATCATATATAGTTAATGTGATTACATATAAATGCAAGATTTAATGTGATTAAATATGCATGAGCATGCCGAAGCATACACCAATCATGTATAATGAGACTTAAATGGAAGAGATCCCTCATAATATAAGACTTACAAGCCTTTTATTAATACAAGTTAAGCCAGAGTTCTCTTTAGTATTAGATTATTGAGCAAACTTAAGCCTATACTACATTGGATATGTTTAAATCATATTAATGGGTTCATATTAGCATGGTTATTAGTTTGTTGAGCATACTTAAAGCTAATAAACATGAGGCAAGGTTAGAGAAATATGTATGTGATACATATGCATCAAGTGGTTGTGACCTAATAATGACTAGTTGCAAAAGGATTTCCCTAATCAATTTGTGAGGGCTATTGATTCGCAAAAAAATACTAAAAGTAATGCGCAATTTTTAAAGCCTTAAAATTGTAGCACACATATGCATTATCATACTCTAACATGCTTTCATTTTTCACATGTAGCATGACTCCCATAATGTCTTCCAACTTGAATTTATGATCCATACTTAAGGCCAATAAACTTGCTAGTTCTCATTACATAAATTAGCTTAGAACATTGAAATTATTTTGAGAAGTGAAAAGCTGGCTTATGTAATTAAGAAGCCAGTACTCACTATCCTTATTGATGATGCTTCTATTGATGTAAAACAAGCATATCTAAAGCACATAGAAGACAAAAATGTTCCTTCATGCATTATGCTAGCATCTATATCTCCTAAGCTATAGAAATAACATGAGTATATGGATGATCTTATAGTTCTACTTCACCTTCAAGGGTTGTTTAATGAGTAGAATAAGACTGAGAGATATCATATCTAAAAAGCCATATTTCACTATAGAAAGGTAGAGGGAACTTTAGGCACCTAGCACTGGCTGAAGATGAATGGGTATATAGAGTATTTGATAGCTCTAAGTTTGTGATGGATGCAGATTTAAGTGCAGATTTTGTAACACCCCTACTTAATTCCCAAAGAAACCTGATAGCAGATGTCACTTCAGACTTGGTCACCCATCCTGAAATTTCTCTATGTCCTTATTCATTTAACACTTATGATTTTATTTATTTATCAAATTGATATTTTCTACAACTCCTATATAATTCTTAAACATCTTTATATAGGCTATGACATACATTAAAATCCATTTTATGGTCTTAAATTAATTTTACAAAAATTCAGGCAGTATAACAGCTCCCCGGGTAACATTTTCCAAAATATGCACTTGTAAATAGAACACTTCTAATAATATCATTAAAATCTATCATCATCTAAATCCTTCTGGTCCTCTAATATATTCACAAATCATTATCAATGTCATAGACATCACAAAGGGCCTCAGACATACAATCATTAAAAGATACAAAAAAAATAAAACCATTCAGATAAAGGTATTACTTTAGCTTAACATTTACAGATATTTTCAGCGTTTAAGCTAACTATGCCCAAAACCCACATTACATACACGAGTGCCCTCTATAAAATAATAAAAAAGACAAAAATATACCCTCAAGTACTGATACTGCTACACTAAAAAGCTATTGATGTTGTACAGCTACACTTTAGCTACTTGCGTACTAGAACACTAATAACCTGAGTATGAAACTCAGTGATGAATTTAAAGTAATAAAACATGTCATACATACAAACATACATCATATATATTACAGAATGAAATGCAACATGCAAAGCCAATATTATGAAAACAATACTAATTTATTAACATATCTCCTTATTATATTTGCTAATCTAAAGCTATTACTATATTCATATTTATTTCCTATTGTTACTGACTGTCTTTTTTCATCATATTTCATTTTATTATTCAGGCTTGACTAGATAGATGACTCTTTTAAACACTAGATAAAAGGGAAATCTAAAGTTGTATAGTGGCCCATATTTTGGACCTCTGTAGTTACACCTACCTGGTGTGATAGTAGGGATTAGTTCATAAAACCTCTCAATACCAGACAATAAGGATAGTAGGGATCAGTCCAAAGACCTCCTAATATCCTAAAGAATTAACATTAGGTAACTCTAGTGGATAGTAGGGACCAGCCCTATTGCACCTCTTAATATCCATAGTCAAGCAAATATGTAGTTGGGATTAGTCCCATAGACCACTAAATACCTGATTATGCATAGCCCCAATATCAGGGCCTCAGTACCTGCACTCGCCTACATAATCACACTGATTAGGCCTAGGAGGACTAATACCTATGGCAGCTACTATTTCCTAGTTGACCGATCAACCCATCTAGTAGGTGTCTAACTAATGGGATCTATTAATTTTTTTTATTCAATTAAAGGTCATTTATTTTATTTATTTCCATTTTACTAGTACACTATTTTAGGTCAATTTGATATGCTCATTTTTCAAAGGATAGTTATAGGTCCTTTTTAGATAGTTATAAATCATGTTACTAGACTGCTATAGGTCATTTTCCATTTTCATTTCATGCCACTATTATAGGTAATTTTATGTGTTCATTTTTGGTAACATTACAAACCATTTTTTACATGTCCATTCTTAAAGACACAATTATAGGTCACATTCATTTTACGACATAGTTATAGGCAACTTTACACCATTCATTTGGCACTTTCTCATGCCATTTCATGCCATATTATCATGTCATCTCATGCCATACCATGGCATATAGTATTTGAATTCAACCATCGCAGCATATCAATATTATTGACCTCAAATTTTCACCAATTCAATCACCTTAATTAACCAAATTACATACCACTTTTATGCCAAATAGGTTATTTCCTTTTATTCCCTTTTAGGCATTCCTTACACCATATTATTATTACATTTACTCTACATTAATTCTCCATACATTGTACCATACTTACACATTTATTTACACATATTTCAATATAGATTCATACCATACATTACATTTTCCATCATTTTACACCATGTGCACCTATCATACATCCATGCCATGCCATGCCATGCCATATATGACACACCTTTTAGCCATACACACAACATAATCGCACACATGCACTCATATACATTTCACATGCACATCATCATTTTCAGATACAAATAACCTCACGACAAACTTATTTCAACAATTCATGCACACACATGTTCAATTTAACAATTCCATACATATATTGATGGCATTTCACATACATGCACATCATTGCATGTTTGTACTGTATCACATACCTAAAGAAATCTTGTATCCTTTTCCACCCTTTTATGTCTTTAATTCCTTTGTTGCTCATCAATTTTCCTTACACCTATATCATGGAATCATAACTTAGAAAATTCACCAAAAATTATACCACACTCTAGATTGAAATCTAAAAGCATGGAAATTCTTAGAATTATGAGGACTACCTGAAACTAAAATAAAAACCAAGAAATCAACACTATCTAAAACTAAAATAAAAACTAAGAAATCAATAATTACATAGAAGTTAACCCTTATGTCCACCATAGCCAAAACTCCTATTTAAAATCTTTCCTTACAACTCTAAAGATAAAAATGAGTCCTACGAATCATAGAGATAATTTTTTTTTCTATTGAATTTATGAGAAATGGTAGAGATTCTTGGTGGTTATGGAGGAAAAATAGTGAAAGAAGTCGATTGGAATTAGCATTAGCTGCAAGGGAGAAAATGGTAGGCAAATGTTTAGAGTTAGTGACTTGGCAAATAGAAGATAACCCACATGTATGGAGGGGCTATTTATGGTGGGGGTAAGTGGCTTAATTCATAACACGTGTCGACCAAGTGGCTCGAAAAAATCCATTTTTAGCTGTAAATTCAAGCAATTTTTAAAAATCATTTGGACCACTAAAAATCAATATGTTTATTCTATAAATCCTCAATTGGGCTTATTTATGGGCTTGTAAAATTTCACATCAAAATTCCATCAGCAAGTCGATTAACTAATTACACGTAAAATTAAGAAATTTTGACAAATTATTGAATGACCTTAAAAAATTAAAATTCCTTCACCAACAGATAGATTGGAATTTTTAACCTTCAGGGTATAATATTTTTAAGTCTATCATTTCCTACATAAGTTTATCTAAGGCTACGATTCACTAGCTTATGGCCTAAAATCAATTATTGGTTCTGTTAAATTTTTAAATTAACTCCTTTTACCCATTTCTTGCTCGTCAATGTTTCATTAGTGCACACTGGTTCTAGCCTTACGTAGGTGTCTCAACTCCCCAGTAACACTATTTGAATCTCGAATTACTATTCACGAAGCCCCAATTTACAAGCATTACAATTCTTCCCCTTTTATGTAATTTCATCCTTAAAATTACCCGGTGAAAATAAGTATGGGTACTGAGCCTCCATATGCTCCTTATTTTCCAAAGTAGCTTTTTCTGTATTGTGATGCTTCCATAATACTTTAAATAGTGGTATGGTTTTATTCCTCATTTGCTTTGATTCTCTAGCTAGAATCTTTATTGGTTCTTTCACATAAGTCAAATCTGGTTGTACTTAGGTCTCTTTTACAAGTATTACATGTGATGGATCCAATCTATACCACCTGAGCATCGATACATGGAACACACCATGCATCTTCTGTAACTTAGATGGTAAGGCTAAAATGTATGCCAATGGCCCCACTCACTCTATAATCTCATAGGGACCAATGAATCTAGGACTAAGCTTTCCTTTCTTGCCAAACCTGAGCATCTTCTTGCATGACAATACTTTGAAAAACACTTTGTCACCCACATCATATTCTACAACCCTTTTTTTCAAATTAGCATGGGATTTCTATCGATCTGTGGTAGCTTTCAATCATTCAATTATAATCTTAACTTTATCCTCTGCATTCTTGATCAAATCAATCCCAATAATCTTATTCTCACTTACTTCACTACAACAAAGAGGAGTTCTGCACCTTTTACCATATAGTGCCTCATAAGGTGTTATAGCCAAACTAGCTTGATAACTGTTATTATATGCAAATTTAGTAAAAGACAAGTATTGGTCCTAGCTTCCTTTAAACTCTATCGCAAAGCTACATTGCATGTCTTTCAGTACTTGTATCAACCGTTCTAATTGCCCATCTATTTGAGGGTGAAAAGTTATACTGTAGGTCAATCTAGTACTAAGAGCTTCATGCAACTTCTTCCAAAACCTGGAAGTGATTTGAGGATCTCTATCTAAAATGAGAGCTACTGGCATAGCATGGAGTCTCACAATTTCATTAATGTATAGGCATCTTAGCTTCTCTAAGGAATAGTCCATCCTCATAGTAAAAAAATGTGTTGTCTTGGTTAACCTATTTATAATCACCCACATAGTTACTAGTAACCCCATCACAAAATCCATGATAACCTTCTCCCATTTCTATTATGGTATTGCTATTGGATGTAACAATCTAAAAGGAACTTGATCAAACACTTACCTACATATTTAGCTATGTCATGCTTCATTCTTGACCACCAATAGTGAGGTTTTCAATCCAGGTACTTCTTTGTACTACATAAATGCATGGAATAGAGAGCTTTACGTGGCTCTCTCGTAATCTAAGTTCTTAAGTCATCTATTTTAAGTACACATAAGCTGCCATAGTAATATAAATAACCAACCTCTCCTAGCTCAAACACTATAGTTTTTCTCTTTTTGACTTATAATTTGTACCAGCTATCTATCTCATGTTTGTGCCACTTTTATCTATTACTTAAAATTAAGCTTGATTTGTAATTGAACTAAGATGGTATCTATCTCTGTATATTCCATTTTAACATTCACTACTCTCATTGTCACCATGAGCTTTTAGCTCAATACATCTAGAACTGCATTATCCTTTCCCGAGTGATAGTCTATCAAGCAATCATAATCCTTGATTAGCTCTAACAAATGTCACTCCCTCAAGTTTAACTTCTTCTGGGTAAGGAGATATTTTGAACTCTTATGATCAGTGTAAATGTAACACCTTTCACCGTATAAGCAATGCCTTTAAATTTTCAATGCCAAAACAATTGTACCTAACTCTAGATCATGAGTAGGATAATTCCTCTCATGTGGCTTCAGCTATCTAGAAGCATATGCTACTACTTTAGCCTCTTGCATCAGTACATATATGAGTCTATTATGTGAAGCATCACTATAAACAACAAAGTCCTTCCCCTATTCAGGTTGAACAAGGATAAGTGCTTCAGTCAATATTGCCTTCAACATAACAAAACTCTCCTGACACTTTTCATTCCATTGAAACTTCATATTCTTCCTTATCAACCTGGTTAGTGGTGCTACAATCATTGAGAAATGCTTTACAAATCTTTTGTAGTATCTAGCCAAACTTAGGAAACTCTGTACTTCAATCACATTCCTAGGAAGTTCATATTGCAACATAGCTTTAACCTTGCTAAGATCTACCCTAATACCCTTTGCTAATACAATGTAGCCTAGGAAATCCACTTTATCTAACCAAAATTCACATTTACTCAGTTTTGCATATAATTGTTTCTCTCTCGATGTTCGTAAAACAATTTTGAGATATTGTTCATATTCCTTCCTAGTCTTAGAATACACCAAAATGTCATCAATAAATACCACCACAAACTGATCCAAATAAGGTTGAACGACCCATTTCATTAAGCCTAAAAAGGTTGCTGGAGTATTAGTGTGTCCAAATGGCATCACTAGGAACTCATAATTCCCGTATCTAGTTCTGAAAGTAATCTTAAGAATATCAACCTCCTGAATTTACAACTGATGATACCCAGATCTCAAGTTGATCTTAAAAAAGACACCAGTATCTTTAAGCTGATCAAAAAGATAATTAATCTTAGGCAAAGGATATTTGTTCTTCACAGTCACCTTATTCAACTGTCTATAATCAATACACAATAAAAATGACCCATCTTTCTTCTTTACAAAGATTACAGGTGCCTCTCAAGGTAAAGTATTAGGTCTGATGAAACCTTTGTCCAACAATTCTTGTAACTTCACTTTCGACTCCTTTAGTTTTATAGGTTCCATTATGTATGGTGTAATAGATACAAGTGAGGTACTAGGATATACTTCAATTTCAAAATCAAGTTCCCGCTATGGAAGTAGTCTTGGTAACTCTTTAGGGAACACAAAAGGAAATTTAGACACAACTAGAATCTAATCAATGCTTAGTGTGGAGTTGCTAGTGTCAATCACATGGACTAGGTATGCCTCACAAACTTTACGGATTAGTTGTCTGGCTGTAAAAGGTGAGATATAAGGTTATTTAAGGAATTTTTCTCACCCACAACTATCACTTCCTATTCCTCCACCATTTTGAGAGTAAGCATCTTATGTTCACAATTAACCATAGCCCGATGTTCTGATAACCAATCCATACCTAAAATGATGTCAAATTCATTGAAAGGAAGTTCAATAAAGTCTATAGGGAATAGTTATTTCTAGATCACTAGTGGATAGTGTCTGTATACTTTATTCACTGTCACACTCTATTCGATTGGGTTACTCACTTAAATGTTTATGCTTATAGGCTCTGGTTCTAAACCCTTATCTTATGCTTGTGTGGTGAAAATATAAGAGTGAGTGGATCTAATATCTATTAATGCCAAAATTGGTGCATCAAATAAGTAAAAAGTACCAGTAATGACATGCAAAGCCTTTGCCTCCTCACGAGCTCTGATGGAATACTATCTAACTAGAACCCATACCTCTGACTTAGTCCCTTGACTACTACATAACTTTTTACCTCTATTCTATCTCTACCCTCTGTTCTTGGGTGTTATTAATGCTTGAGTCAGGGTAGCTTCAGTCTATATTTGAGGATAATCCTTTTGGTAAAAGTCTCTAGCCCCACAAATGAAATGCTCTCCCTTTCTGGTCTACCAATAATGACCCCAATGTCTTTTGGTATAAGTCTAACAAGTCAGGGAGTGTACTCCTAGGTGCTGATGTTGGGGCACTAGAGGCTTGTTAAGGTGGTCGAGGCCTAAATGCAAAAGCCTAACTAAACCTTTACAATTAGGGTTGTCTCCTAGTTGTTGCACTAGCTGGGACTGAGACTAGGTCTCCCTCTATATCTTACTAGCTCCAAGTGTTGAGCTAGTTTGACCTAGTGTGAAAGGTCTCTTCCTCTAAAACAAGTCCCTTTTTTCTTGCAACATTTCTTCCATATCATAGGCCACTACTACCAAAACTATAAAGTCTGCAAACTTTAAGCTAGCTATTTGCATACGTAACTCCATATTAATGCCCTTTAAGAACCTTTTGCACCTTTTCACTTTAGTAGGGACAAATTCCTCTGCATATCGACTCAACTTTGTAAAATCTTTCTCATATTCTAACAAAAATCTTCTTCCCTGTTTTAGATCAAGGAACTCTTATCTTTTCTTATCTTTATAAGACTCTAGGATTTATCTCTTCTAAACTCTTGCAAAAAGATTTCCTAGATTACATCTACAACTACTTTCCTTTTCTTAGTTGTATCCCACTAATGGAAAGCTTCCTCTTAGAGAAGAAAGGTAGAACACTTTAGACTTTCGTCTTCTATGCATTCTAACTATTCTAAAATTTAGAGTGTCCTTTCCAACCAATATTTTACTATGGTTGCAACATGTTTCTTGGTCCTAAAAAATCTACTGCTCTTATCTTTTTAACTCTGTTTAAATGTGTCTTCTATGGTACAACTGGAAGTGGAGGAGGTACAGGAGCTAGTGAAGGAGGTATAGGATCTGATGGAGGAGGTAAAGTTGCTGCTGATATGTGTCTCAACAAATTTACAATCTACTATAGAAGTGCTTGAGATACCTAAGCTCATTGCTGTGGCTATGGCTATTATACATCATCACTAGGCCTTAGTGTAGCTACACTGGCTATTGCTCCCTAAACAATGGTAGGAGCATGGCTAGCTATATCTTCTCCTTGTTCTACTGGAGTTCTTTCACTCATCTTTGAATCACTACAAAAGAACAACAACCTATTAGCTTTATTGTAGTGTAGCTTATCAAAAAATCAAATCCTCGACATTGGCACTCATGTAAAAATACCTAGGAATACCTAAACCTAGGCTCTAATACAAACCCAATGTAACAACCCTACCTGATTCCCAAAGAAACCTGATAGGGGATGTCACTTCCCACATAGTCACCCATCTTGAAATTTCTTCATGTCTTTATTCATTTAACATTTATTATTTTATTTATTTTTCAAATGGATATTTCCTAAAACTCTAGTCTATTCCTTAAATATCAATATATAGGACATGACAGCATTAAAATCCATTTTACGGTCTAAAATTAATTTAAGAAAAATTTAAGCTGCATAACGGCTACTCGGGTAACATTTTCAAAAATATGCATTTGTAAAAAGAAAGCTTCTTATAATATCATTAACATCTATCATGACCTGGACCCTTCTGATCCTCCAATATCATCATAGATCATTATCAATGTCATAGACAACACATAGGGCCTCAAGCCCATAATCATTAGAAGATACACAAAATAAAACCTTTTAGATAATAGCTTTATATAAATTATCATCTTTAGCTTAACATTTATTGATATTTTTAGCATCTAAGCTAACTATGCCCAAAAATGACATTACATACATGAGTGCCCTCTATAAAACCATCAAAAAGACAAAAATATACCCTTAAGTGCTGATACTAGTACACTGCAGAACTATTGAGGTTGTATAACTACACTTTACCTACCTACGGTTAGAACACCGATACACTAAGTATGAAACTTAGTGGTGAATTTAATTTAAAAAAACATGTCATGCATGCAAACATACATCATACATATTATGGAGTGAAATGCAACATGTAGAGCCAATATTATAAAAATAATACTAATTTATTAACCTATCTCATTATTATATTTGCTAGTCTCAAGCCATTACTTTATTAATATTTGTCTCCCATTGTTACTGATTGTCCTTTTTCGTCAAATTTCATTTTATTATTTAGGCACGACTAGATAAATGACTCTTTTAGACACTGGATAAAAGGGAAATCCAAAGCTAAGCAGTGGCCCACATTTTTTACCTCATTAGTTGCACCAATCTAGTTCGATAGTAGGGATTAGTTCATAGGAACCTCGTAATACTAGATAGTAAAGATAACATAGATCAGTCTATAGACCTCCCAATATCCCAAAGAATCAACATCAGGCAACTCTACTGGATAGTAGGGATCAACCCTATGGAAGCTTCTAGTATCCATAGTTAAGCAAATGGGTAGCAAGGATCAATCCCGTAGACCTCATAATATCCAATTGTGGAAGGTCTTAATATTAAGACCTCGGTAATTGCACCTGCCTATATAATCACTCTGATTAGGCCTAGGAGAATCAATACCTCTAGCAATTGCTAATCCCTAGTTGACTGGTCAATCCATCTAGTGAGTGTCTAACTAATGGGCCAACTATCTATTAATTATTTTTAT
>CANXYI011706251.1:0-12926 GCA_948208565.1 Hura crepitans
GATCTTGGATATTTAGGTATATCACATTTGCATGTAATAAAAATCCTACATCATGAACATTTCATGATCTCTTTGCACTATGATTTCGTACCAGGGACTTTATAACATGGTCCAAGACATTGCAGATAATTATAAGTAATATGTAAAAGTACCATGGTATAAAGAGAAATGCCTTTTTAATTAATTCACAAGGTTGAACACGTGAATACAACCCTATTACATGTGCTTTAGGGCATACACTTAACAATATCAAGAACTAGAGAAAGAGAGTTTAGTTTTCGTTATTATCGGCTATAACGTATAGCATAGCCACATTCCTTTTTACATTATCATAGGCTTGCCAACGTATTGTCGCTTATCTTGTGTTTATTTTATGTGTGTTGTTGGTGTTCGCTTCCTTTCTTTCATTTATTTATTGGTCCTAATTTTTGCACAGAAAGCTCGAAGGTTTGCCCCCCTAGTAGATCGCCTTAACCTTTGTTTGATGTACCTTTTCGAGTTTTTACATTAGTAAACTTTTTTTATCCTAAGTTTTTCCTAGGAAACCTAAAGTCTTTCCCCCTAAAGGACTGCCTTAACTTTTGCTTCATGCGCGCTTATGAGTTCTCTATATCAACAAGCTTTTTTTTTGGTACATCAAATTGTAAATTCATATTAACATTACACGTGTGATGAACTCATATTATTAGAGACTTAAGGACATCCATAGACAATTTAGAGGTTTTTTTTTATTACTTCACATGATATAAAATAGCAAAATGACACTAAGAGTTTGCACAATTAATATAATCATATCATCATTAAATGTAATTAAAACTTTATTGGATCCTTTAATACTTTTAAAGTAAAATAGTTTAATTACATAATTACAATACCCCCGTTATCAGTTAGCCCTCTCGAGTTTTCTTAACTGATTATCTTCTCTTAATCTCTAATTTTGCCTAGACCATCTTGTGTAGTGTTTTTGCACAAATAATGTGCTCTACTTTTTGCCTAAATAGTCCTTTTTAGGTTTTCAACCTAGTGAGCTTTTTTTTAATAGAAAAACTTCTTTAGTCGGTCAATATTGATAGGTTCCTTGAATTCATTCCCTTTCAAGTTAGTAATCTTTGCAGCTCCCTTTGACAGTAGTTACTTAAGCATATAAGGACCTTCCCAATTAAGTTTGAATTTTCCTCTTGGATTAGCTATAACAACTTTAGACTATTTCAATATTAGGTCTCCTTCTTTCAACAGCTAGGCTTAACCTTTTTGTTGAAGGCTATCGCGATATGCTTCAGATGGATTTGGTTGTGATACAAAGCTCACATCCTTTTCTCATCCAGGAGAGCTAATTGCTAATGCTTGTTCTCAACCCAATTTGTCTCCAGTATTTTAGCTTTGAGAGCAATCTTTAATGATTGAATTTCTATCTCAATTGGTAGTACAACTTTTGAATCATACACTAAAGACAATAGAGTAGATCCTGTAGAAGTTCTAATTGAGGTTTTATATCCCTATAATGAGAAAGGTAATTTATCAGCTCAATCCCTATATGTTTTTATCATTTTTTTCTAAAATTCTCTCCAGGTTTTTATTTGCTGCCTCTACTGGTTTATTTGTCTAAGGTTTGTAACGAGAGGACTTGTAATGCTGAATCTTGTCCTTTACCAATAAATCTTTATTTGCTCCTTAAAACTGCACTCTATTGTTAAAAACTATGTGCTGTGGGACCCTATATCTGCAAATGAGGTGTTTCTTTATGAATTAAGCCATCTACTTTGCACCTACTCTACTATAGGAAATGGCTTCTACCTATTTTGAGAAGTAATCAATCGCTACGACATTATACCTATAACTATTCAAAGCCATTAGCCTTATCTCTCTAATGATATCTATTCTCTAAACTAGAAATGGCCAAAAGGCTATCAAGCTGTGTAATCCTACTGGTGGAAGGTGCCTCATATCTATGTGCATGTGACATTTTTTACACTTCTTAACAAATTCTACATAGTCTATATCTATAGTTAACCAATAAAACCCTTATCTCATGATTTTCTTAGCTAAGCTGGGCTTGTTCGTATTAGTTTTGCAACATTATGCATGTATCTCTTCTAGAATTCTTTTTTCCTCTATCTGATTTACACATTAAAGTTGTAAACTATCTAGCATTCTCTTATATATGTTATCTTCATAGTAGATAAGCTGTCTTGCTAACTTTCTTAGTATTGTTCTATCTTTGTTAGAAGCATTTTTTAGATAAACTCTTCCTTCTAGATATTATTGCATATCAAAATACAAGGGTTTTTCATCAGATTCCTTTGTCACCATAATTTGCTTTTTCTCAAAGCATGGCTTTTTAAAGCTGGATAGCACGACTGGTTTCATCTTTGCACCGGCCGAATTATCCTATACTGATACTAAAATGGCCAACGCATCTGCCATCTGATTTTCTTCCCTTGGAGAATGGTGAAAAGTACAAACCTCAAACTTCAAGCTTAACTAACTCAAAAATTCTACATGTAAAACTAACTTGTCTTCTCTTACTACCTATTCCCTTAAAGCCTGATATACAACCAGCATGGAGTCTCCATATACCTCTATAGACTTTACCCCTATAATTGATATGGCTTTTAATCCAAAGATACATGATTTATGTTCTACTACATTACTAGTCCCTCGAAAGTTCAACTTCTTTGCAAGTGGGATCACTTCTCTTTTAAGGTAACCGAAATAAATCATGCAACAACCCCTTTTTGGTTGGCACTCCATAGAAGTATACCGTCTACCTTTTATTTATAATGGCATTCAAGGTCTAATCAAAATTTAGACTCATGTTGATCACTATTATTTGGTTGTTGCGCCAAGAACTCAGCCACTGCTCTTCTTTTTATGGTTTTTTAGGTGATATATTCGATATCAAACTCCTACAATAGTACCAAACATTTGATTAGCTTTCCAACTAAGGATGGAGCAAAATGAAGATGTTTGAGCATATTGTACGTAGCCATAACTTGTACCCTGTAAGATTAGAAGTAATACTTTAACTTCTTTGAAGCCCAAATTATAGACAAACATGGTTTTTCTACCTTTACATACTTCTCTTCATAAGATAAAAATTCTTACTCAAATAGTAAATAGCAAATTCAACTCTAAATTCATCTTCTTAAGCTAACATAGCTCCAATTGAACTCTATTCAATTGCTGATACAAAATCAAAACCTAATATGGTTGTGAGTATCTCAAAATTAAAGGATTGGTTAAATATTGTTTATTCTATCAAAAGATGCCTGACATTGTTCATTCCATTTTATGGGTTATCTTTTCTCAATAGCTTGAAGACTGGCTCATATATAGTGGTTAGCTTAGTAATAAACCTACTAATGTCTTTAATTTTGCCTAAAAACCTTTTTATTTCTTTCTTTATTTTAGGAGCAGGCATCTAGATGATCGTTTTGGCCTTATTCCTAAAGTTACTCCAAACACACACTTTTTTGGATTTAGATGCAAATTATACTAATCAATCCTGTTAAAGAATTTCTCTAGCACTTTGAAATGGCTTTCTCTAGTTATAGATTTAACCATCATATCATCCACATACACTTCCACATATA
Source organism: Hura crepitans (assembly GCA_948208565.1). Taxonomy (NCBI): domain Eukaryota; kingdom Viridiplantae; phylum Streptophyta; class Magnoliopsida; order Malpighiales; family Euphorbiaceae; genus Hura; species Hura crepitans. The sequence continues at coordinate 3,594 of CANXYI011706251.1, forward strand.
AGTCTTTGAAGATTTTGGTTGCCATGTGCTGATAAGTTGCTTATGCATTCTTCAACCTGAATGGCATCACTTTGTAGCAGAAATTACCTCATTCTATAATAAAGGCTACCTTGACCTTATTGACAATCTTGTTTAGAATCCGAGTGTACCTGGCATATCGATCCATAAAACTAAACATGTTAGCCATAGCTGCACTACCAATTAAAATGTCAATATAAGGAAGTGGAAAATCATATTTTAGACAACTTTTGATTGGATCTCAATAATCTATACACATCTGATCTAGCCTACAAACATCTAATTGAATCTAAGCTTAATCCCAATAAAACTTGAGCTTTAATGTAAAAAAAGTGACGACTTTACACATGAAGAACATTCATATGGATGGATGTACTTGATCATCTATCTAGATAGATTTAGGTCTCACTCCTAAGCAGAAAACCTCAACAATGTCCCAAAATGGAATTTTGAGGTGTCCAAAGCTGCTCAAATCGATCTTTGTCCTTTATTATAGGGGAAAACTCAAATAAAAAGCAAGAAACACAATGAGATAAGGATCTAAAGTTGTAAAGAAGAAATGAAAATAACTTAAAGAACACAAAATGGAAAAAAAAACCCAAGAAAAATGCAATACAAAGATAAAAATGCAGCAAAATGGGGGAAAATGTTACTGATTAGTCCTCAAAAAAATACTAAGCTTTCCTTTGTTCCTTAGATTTCTTGCTAGAAAGTGAGATTAAAGGGTGAAAGTGAGTGTTTGTACGGTGCGAAAATGAGACAAAATGTAGGAAAATGTTTGAATCTTCCACTTTTCTCTTCCTTTTTGTTTTTTTTAGTGCCTTTTTCTACTTAAGAGAGTGTTTTGGATTAAATTGTGAAATATTTCTTTAGTCCCCCTAAATCAAGGCAGAAATTTGCCCTTTAAAAGGCTGGAGGTTGAAGTATTCTAACCTCCAATTGGTTCAATAAGAAGGGGATATGTCTCTTTCTAGAGTTTAAAAGTTCATCCAATTGGATGAAAACTCTCATTTATCCAAATAAGCTTTTTCATCCTATCGTTGGTTTGGTTTACATAAGATCTTGTCTTGGATTCTAGGAATCATCAAATCAAATAAGGGTCACATCCTTTCATATGACATATCATTCAATTGGACTTGTTTTGGTTTTTTGCTTCACACTTTTCAACTAAGAATCCTTAAAGATTATTTTTAGCTTCGGTGGTCCCATTATTGAATTTACTCCCGAAGTACAAATTCCCTTATGCAGTGTCTATGGTAAGCATCTTCAAATTTTGAAAAAAATGATTGGAAATAAGTAGAGTCTCGAGGGTTCCATTTGTAATGCCTATTTATTGCTAGATATGTCAAACTTCTGTTCATATTACTTTGAGCCTCATGTTATGATACGTAATCATAATATGCCACACAATGATAATAGAGGTGGTGGTAGAGAAGATCAAAAGAGATATTTAATATATTCACTTATCCAGGGCGATTGTATGGACAACAAAGAGAAAGATTCTTATTAAGTGAAGAATATGCAGCCATCCATATTTATGTTTTGTTAAATTGTGAAGAAGTTGGTCTGTATGTGAGGTAACTTATGAATATTTGATGTTATTGACAAGCATATTCAACATATGATTATAGTTTTAACATGTATGTTTCATTTGTTTTTAATGAAGCATGTATATGAATAGCTTAAAGGAGAAAGTGCCATACCTAAGTCAAAAGTAAATAGATGAAACTATTAAGAGTACTTTACTAAATGGTTCAATGATTATATGGGTGAGCAAAACCCAATCAAAACCTAAAATCAAATTGATAGCTATTTTGATCTATTCGGTTTTTAGTTTATTCAGATTGATTTTTTAGAAGTTGATTTATTCGATTCGATCGATTTTTAGACCATAAAATCGAATAGATAGAACTAATCAAACTTTCAAAATAAAGTCATTTTAGGTGTTTAAAATTACACCATTTTACACCAAAATAATGTCATTTTGATATTTTTATATATATAAAAATATATAAAAAGTTTGGTCTGTTCGATTTTTTCATTTTGGTTCCCTTAAAAGTTCGATTGATTCAATTCAATTTAATTTTTTATACCTAGTTTGGTTGGCTTGATTATTTTTTAGGAGGAGTTCAGTCAATTCAGTTTGGTTAATTTTTAGACCAAACCAACCAAATACTCTCCCTTAAAAGATTATGCAAGTCCCTAACAAGGAATATAAACTCGATTTGTCTAAACATCAATTTCTTTATCTTTAACTAACTCAATATTATATTTTTGGAAAAGGTTCGGATTTGGTGTGTGAATATGATTATTGTTTTAATATGCATGTTTCATTTGTCTTTAATAAAGCATGTATATAAATAGCCTAAAGAATCAAGCCCCATACCTAAGTCAAAAGCAAATAGATGAAAATATTGAGAGTACTTTGCTAAATGGTACAAGGATTATAGGGTAAGAAAAACCAAATCAAAATAAAAAATCAAATCGGTAGCTATTTCGGTCTATTATATTTTCGATTTGTTTGATTTGATTTTTTTTTAAAATTTATTTATTCAATTCAGTTCGTTTTTAGACTATAAAATCAAATAAATCAAACTAATCAAACTTTCAAAATAATATTATTTTGGGTGTTTAAAATGATGTCGTTTTATATCAAAATAACGTCATTTTGATATTTTTATATATAAAAAATTTGATCTATTCGATTTTTTGGATTGGTTCCCTTAAAAGTTCAATTAGTTCAGTTCAATTTTCTATACCTAGTTCAATCGATTCGATTAATTTTTAGGAGGAATTTAGTCTATTCAATCTGGTCGATAAATTAGCCGAACCGATTAAATACTCTTCCCTAAAGAATTATGTAAGTCCCTAATAAGGAATATAAACTCGATTTGTCTAAAGATCAATTTTTTAATCTTTAACTAACTCAATCTCGTATTTTTTGAAAAGGTTTGGATTTGGCGTGTGAATAATCCATTCTTAGGGAGCCTCTCTATAAGTCCATTAAGACTAGTGAAATGTTATCCAATATACTTTGTGAATGGATAAAATTTCTCATCGAATCTCATGGTATGACAAGATCAACAATAAATAGTGGAGTTTGTATAAATTTAGATGTTATGGGATTTGGTAAAGCATTTCTTAGAATATTTGTGTGATATGATTATATATCTACACAAGATGAACTTGAGATTTATGGTATATAGGTATAATAATAGAAAAATGTGAAAAAGAAATTAATAAAAGTTGCAACGGAATGCTGATGGATTTTCTGTTCAAAAATCCAAAAAAAAAATTCAAATTAATATCACAATAGATAATCTGCCACAAAAAAAATTAAAATAAATCGAAATTCATTTAAATCTGAGATGGATTTGTGATGAAAATGCCATCGCGGATCTCTAAAAAATTTAACATAATGAAATAAAATAAAAAAAACAGCAAAAAAAAATTTATTCCATTCTGGAATTATCACCACAGATTGTAATCTATCATAGAAAATTCTCAACGGATTTTGATCTGTTACAAAATAGCAATTTGTGATGAATTTTATTAATTCCGATACAAATTTATCCGTCACAATATTTAAATGTTTTGCACCAAACTAGGCAATTGGATAGTTAAAAATTTTAATAAAATAATATTATATTTTATAAAAACTATAAAATTAGACAACTAAATTCAAAAGTATATAATATATTATGAAAAAATTAATTATATACATAAAATTAATATAATATAGCATGAAAATTGTAAATTTATAAAATTATAAACTAAAATAATATTACATCGGCACAAAAATAGGTAATATGCAATGACAAATATGTCACGGTTAGTCTGTCACAAATCTTTTGCATTTCATTCAGTCACTGCCAAATTAAGCTACCAAATATCCAATGCTATATAAAAAATATTATGTTGAAAAAAATAGAAAAATACTCGTGAATTTAAATATTTTTAGTTTTAGAATGGATCTTGTAGTCACAAATCTATTCATATTTTTACTATGGAATTATTTTAAAATTCGAAAAAACATAGTTACCACCATCACAATAGCGAAATTGTCACTATTTTTTTAGAAATAAATATTTTAATCTTAAAAATCTTAGATATTTACATATTTTTAAAAATTATCAAATATTTAATTAAAATGGGCAAAAAAATAAAAATTTTATTCATAAGAACTAATTATTACGAAAGAGTAAATTAATAATTAAAAATATATTATAAAATTAGGACACTACTAGTTAAAAAGACAAACTTATAAATGATAATAAAATTATTAAGAAAATAAGGTTATAATTACTTGAGCTTTATTCTTTTATAGCTCCTCTTCAATTCCTTCTTAGTATACCATTTAAGCAAATCGACAATAAAAGTCAAAATTAGAAATTAACAATAGAAACGTTAAAAAATTAATTGTTTAAAGAAGTTTTTAATGAAATCAACCATTATACCCTTCAAAGGAGAAGGGAAAAGGATTAAAATTTAGCAATAAATAATTATTTGGCTTAATACATAAAATAACTCTTGAACTTGTTAAAAAAAATCACTTGAACTTTTAAAAAGAATAATTTACCACTTGAACTTATATTTTCTATTAACACTAACCTACTTGACAACAAATGCAAAGCATAATTGGTGAGTGTGATACACACTATAAAGGTGCATGAATGGCTACCATATGCTCCAAAAACATCATTCAAGCCGATTAAAAGAAGCAAGGCCTACATTACCAATCATACGCACAATCTTATTAGAGATGGAGAGAACTCAGATTCACCTCAATTCGATCAATAATGGGATTTTTGGCTAAAAGAAAAGTTATGTGATATAGATGTCTAATCCAATTCGATAGATCAAAGTTTAAAAAGCCAATTTCTCAAAAGTATATTTCTTCCCTCTTTTCTTCGCTTTCTATGAGGATGTTTCCACCAAATCCTTCATCACTATCTTTTTCTTTGTCTAATCATTGCCATTGTAAAAGCTTTCGACCACAAGCTAAAGTTTGCAAAGCTGCCATGCCTACCACAGTGGTAACATCGTGGAAGGCACTGGATGAGATGATAGGCTTGTCAGTGCTCAAAAAACTTGATAAGGTAGAGAAGCGGATTTGAAACAAAAAAAAAATCTAGATTTGTATTATTAGATTTTTATATTTTTAACCTTTCCTGGATTTCTAAATTTCTGATTATTGATGTTTTCCATTATTTTCTTATGCATGATCTACAAAGAGGTTATGCGAATAGGCTTTAAGTTATGGAGTTGAGGCTAAGTAAATTCACCAGCAAGCATCAATATCTCTAATGGATCAAACATGTGTTACATGTATGATTTGTCCTTTATATGACAATGGTATTGCATGTGTGGGGGAGAATGAGAACAGAAGAGAAGGGAGGAGAGCAAAGAAAAGAAGACACCAAATACCAATCAAGAGAGATATTGAGAAGTACAAACATCGTTTTCAAACTCTTTAGACGCTTCCCTTGTAATCCCATAAAAATTTTATTAAATGTTGTTCTAGATCGGAACTGAAAAAATGTTATTTCTTACTTCATTATGTGCAGAAAACACACACATCCTCTGTTTATATACATCATCTATTATTAGTTAATATCCAACTGTAATGCGTAACTAATCTAACCAACTGACTAACAAAATAATTACTAAACTAACAGCTAACTACTTACTACTACTATTTATAGTACAATAGTAGCAGGAAATAAATAACTTGCAGTAATATATCTCTATAACCCCCTCTTAAGTTGGACCATCATGAACATCACAAAGGTTCAACTTGTCTTTGAGATGAAAGAAGGCTGGAAAAGATAAGGTTTTAGTGAACAGATCTGCAAGTTGAGATGAAGATGGAACATGCATAGTGTCAATGAAAACTTGTTTCAATTGATGGCACACCACATGACAATCAATATCCAGGTGTTTTTTACGCTCATGGAAGACAGGATTCGAAGCAATATGAAGTGCAGCAAAATTATCACAGTAAAAAGGAATAGGAAGATTAATCAAAATCTTCAAATCATGCAACAAATAGACAACCCATTGAAGTTCACAAACGGTAGTAGCCATAGAACGATATTCTGCTTCAGCAGAGGAGCGGGACACTGTTTGCTGCTTTTTTGTCTTCCAAGAAATGAGACTCGAACCAAGGAAAATACAAAAACCAGTGAGAGAATATCGAGTATCCTGGCAGGAGGCCCAATCAGCATCACAATATGCCTGAAGCTATAGCTGAGAAGAAACAAGAAAGAACAATCCCAAAGAAGGATGTCCTTTCAAGTATTTCAGGACATGATTAGCAATGCGTAAGTGAGGTTCTCTTAGTGCATGAACATATTGACTCAATTGCTATACTGCATAACTAATGTCTGGCCTATTAAACCCCAAATATAGTAATCGACCAATCAATGTGCGATATAACTGTGGATCCGACAACAAGGAACCATCAGTCAAATTAAGTTTAACACCTTTAGGAAAAGGCATCTTTGCTGGTTTGGCACCAAGAATACCAGCTTCCAGCAATAAATCGAGAATGTACTTGCGTTGGTTAAGATAGATACCAGTAGGAGTACGAGCTATTTCCAAACCAAGGAAGTATTTAGCTTCACCTAAATCTTTGATGGAAATTTTCTTATTTAAAGAAGCTTTAACTTTGTCAATCTCATGAACAGAGGTGCCGCTTATAATGAGATCATCTACGTAGACAAGTAGCATAAAAAAAATGTCATCTTTGGCAAGAATGAAAAGACAATGATCATGAGCTGATTGAATAAAACCATACTCCTGTAGATGATGAGTAAGTTCAGTGTTCCATTGACGAGACGCCTGTTTTAGGCCATATAAAGAACGCTGCAACTTACAAATTTGTCCCGTTAAAGCCTTATAATAACCTGCTAGTGGATGCATGTAAACATCTTCATCTAAAAACCCATGGAGAAAAGCATTATTGACATCTATTTGAAGTAGAGGCTAATTCTTAGCTGCTGCCACAGCAAGAAAAATATGAACAGTAACAACCTTGGCCACTGATGAAAAACTATCATGATAATCAACACCAGCAACTTGATTATATCCCTTTGCAATGAGTCTGGCTTTATGTTTATAAACTAATCCATCAGGATTAAGTTTGAGTTTAAAAACCCATTTACTGCCAATAGCTTTCTTTCCCTTAAGCAGAATAGTCAGCTCCCAGCTGTTATTATTTTCTAAAGCAAGTAATTCATCTTGCATTGCTGCAACCCACTCAGGAAATTCCTTAGCTTCATCATAAGAATGTGGTTCATGATGATTAGTAATTGTGGCAAGAAAGGCTTGGTAAGTAGGGGAAATATGACAAGTGAGTTTAAAAGGAAAATTATTTGGAGTATGCTTGGTGGAAGTTGGAAGTAATGAAGTGACATTAGAAGAATGAGAGTGCATAATAGAGTTGGTGATAAAATCATTAAGCTATTGGGGTTTTTGAACAGTCCGTTTAAGTGGTGAAGCAAAAATAGTAGGAATATTTGATGAAGAGACATTATCAGTAGATGAAGAAGGAATAACATGCTCAAAAACTTCTAAGTAACCAGTATTAGGAAGAACAGAGGTATGTGCAGGCGGGTTATAGGAAGGATTAGAAGTAAAAAAAGGAACATGTAAGGGAGTTGAGGGGTGAGTAGTAATAGGAGAGGAAGATTGATGGAAAGGAAATATGTGTTTATGAAATTTTACATCTCTAGAAATAATGATTAAGTCATTCTCAAGATCATATACTTTGAAGGCCTTTTGTCCTGAAACATATCCTAAGAAGATACACCTATATGCCCGTGCTACAAATTTATCCTTATGAAGCTTCGTATTTGTGGCATAGCACAAACAACTAAAAACCTTCAAATTATGACAAGCGTGTACCTTAGAGAACAATACCTCATATGGAGACTTCTAGTGAAGAGAAGAAGATGGCAGACGATTGATCAAATAAGTTGCATAGAGAATAGCTTCCCCCTAGAATTTGAGAGGCAGTGAAGCTTCAAACAATAAAGCTTTGGCAACTTGTAAGATATGTCGATGTTTCCGCTCAACAATCTCGTTTTGCTACGGAGAATATGCATAAGATTTCTGATGAATGATTCCATGATCAGTGAACAATTGTAAACAGGTCTGTGCTAGAAACTCTCCACCATTATCTATTCTAATCAACTTAATCCCAGTATGAAACTGAGTTTTAATTTGTTTAAGAAAATTAGACAACATTTACGTGACATGGGATTTTGAGTGTAATAAAAAAGTCCAAACACTCCAGCTAGAATCTTTAACAATGGTGAGAAAAATACCGTGCACCAAATAGTGATTCTTCTTGATAAGGCCCCCAAACATCAACATGAATCAATTCAAACAAATTATGTTTAGTTTCACTATGGATTGGAAAGTGAATTTTGGCCTATTTAGCTTTAACACAAGAATCACATACTAAATCAATGTTGATGGATAAGGACAGTGTGAAAGATAAGCGAGTCATTACAAAATTAGAAGGATAGCCAAGTCTTCGATGCCAAGTACCTTTATCAATACATGTAGGCTTATTTACAGTACAATGAGCAATGGTTGAAAATTGAAATTTATCATGTGTAGCAGCAATAGACCTATAATGATTTATAGTTTGAGTACAAAATAAGAATTCATCTAAGATATACAAGTTTCCCAAAGTATGTCCAACTGCTAAGAGCTTTTCAGCCCTCAGGTCCTGTAAAGTGCAAAATCTTGGATAAAAAGTGAAAAATATGGAGGAGGAAGTAGCGAGTTTGCCAACAGAGAGCATATGATAGTGGAAAGATGGTACATGCAGAACACTGTCCAGCATAAGAGTAGCATGTAGAGTAATATTACCATAAGTTTTAACTTCCTTTACTGAACCATCCGGCAACTTGATGGTGTTAGAATTATAAGCAACCATCAAGTTATGAAATAATTCCTTAAAATCGCAAATATGATTACTAGCTTCAGTGTCTACAATCCAAAAAATTTATTTGCCTCATTGCTATTTCTAGAAGTGAATTGAGAAATATTACCTACGAAATCCTGAGCAAAATTAACGTGAGTAGGCTCCAGAATCTGCTTCCCTTTAATTTCCTTACAAACTTTCTATCGAATCAAGTCTTGAAGAGTTGGTGTGACAAGATCATAATCAGAAATATCACATTTTTTATCCAAAGGAGTTGCTGCCATAGTAACTTTATAAGAGAGCTTTTGCTGTGCCTTTTTCTGGAGCAGTTCTTTATACCAATCTGGATATCCAATAAGCTTGAAACAAGTCTCCTT
>CANXYI011706276.1:0-11165 GCA_948208565.1 Hura crepitans
TTAGTATATGTGTGTGTTAGATGTTTGTAAGAAATGATGTAATTGAGAACGAATGCAAATGCTAGTGGAATGAGGATGAAATATATGTTAAATGAAATTAATTAAAGTGAGTCATGATGATTAAATGATAAGTGTAATGTGTGATATATATTAGGTTGAATACGATTAGTGGTCCACATGAGTGTGTTTGATGTATGATGTGTAATTTGATGAATAAAAGTGATATGTGTGTGTTTGTAATGTGTGCTTGAGTGTGGAAAACATGAATTAATGTGCATTGGCTGAAATCTATGAAGGACAAAAGCAATAGGTACATGTGTGATTTTAATTTTTTAAAAAAATCATATATGTATGACATATGTATGTATAATTTAAGCCTATATTTGAGAAGCATGTTAATGTTGATTAATTAGTTTACATAGTGTATGTTTAATTAGCATATGAAAGCAAAAGGTTTAGGTGTAAATGAATATGTTGATTAATGATACAATGAGTGTATGCATTATGTAAAAAGATTGAAATGTATCGAATAATATATATAGATGAATGTATGAGAACTAGAGATAAGTGAAAATGTATGATGGTCGAATGACAAAGGCTTAGAAAGGCGGGTGATTAAGTGTAATAACCTTAAGTATTGATATGGGTTTGCAGACTAAAAATATGGAATTTAAATTAAGTAAGGATATAGAAAATATATGTAAATTAATGTGTGTTTGAGCAACTTTTAAATGTGCGACTTATGTTTAAAAGTGTAAGTTTTGTGAGACAAAACATGTATGTACATTGGTAGCTAATTACTCTTAGAAAAAGGCTTTTAATGTGTATTGATGTAATAGTGTATGATATTATATTTGTTAATCATGAAAAAGGGTGATGTCGATGGATGTGTCACCTTGGCCGAATAAGGTAAGGCATGATTCTTGTGAGTGTATTGAATACTTATAATTGTGTATTGTATAATTACATGTTATAATTATGGAATTGAGGCATGTTACCCTTAATGCATGGGAAGGTTAAGGTTAGTAAGAAAATTGGTGACTAAAGGGAAAAGTGGCAATTTTAGAATTAATGACATCTCTTGCATATGTTATTAGAAGAATATATAAATTGGTGCAATGTTAAGTATATTGGGTTGAAGCCTATATAACATTAAAGAACATGATGTATATGTGGATTATTAACTTTTAATTACCATGTGTACATATGCATGCATGTGCATAATTATGAACAAATGAAAAATAAGGATGAGTATGATATAAAAAGTAGATATGGATATTAATATGTGATAAACATGGAACATAATACATGGCATGTAATAACTATATTAATGTCATGAAATGTGATTAAATGGTTTTATAAGCATGATGGCCTAAGGGCCTATAAGAAAATGAGATCTTGTCCCATGTGAGATGTATGGTTAAATAGCCTAAGATATAGTTTGATGATGCTTAAGGCGTCTATGAGGAATGAAGCATAATGACGATTGGCATTATGTAATTTAACACATATGTAGAAATGTATCAAATGTAAATTATATGAAACCTAATTAAAGAAGGCAAAGTGCCCATATGAATATAAACTACCTAGTCTAGATAGATTAACCGGCCAACTAAGAAGTTTAGTAGCTGATAAGGTACTTTAATGCCTCTTTATGGCCTTTGAGCCCAGATATATAATATGGGTGCAACCACCATAAGTCTAGTGTGGGCACTGCACATATATCATACAAGTGCAGCTGCGGTAAGTCCAGTTTAGGCATTGCACATATATCATACAAGTGCAGCCACTGTAAGTCCAGTTTGGGCATTGCACATCTAACATGTGGGTGCAACTACCCTAAGCCTTATTTGGACACTGCATATATACTTCATGCGATTACAAACACGTAAGCTCGATTGGGTACCATACATATATCATAGTCTCATTGTCTAATATCGAGATCTTATCTATTGAGTATTGGCAAAATAAAAGAAGGTCATAATTAACATGGTTATGAGAAATGACTCAAGAAAATTTAAGATACATAGAAAATTTATGATACATCTTATATAAGCATATTTGGCATAACATATATATATATATATATGTGTGTGTGTATGTGTGTATGTGTGCGTGAGAGAGAGAGAGAGATCTATCAATAATAATTTCAATTATATGATATGGGTTTTAGGATTTTAAGAGCATTATGTATTGTGTATGCATATATGATGATATGTATAATGGCACATAGGGGGTAATATAACTCTTATTAAATGATAGCTTATGATGTGAATATAAATAACTTAGGATGTTAAGTAATATGAATAAATGAAAATGTATGATGTATAAGTATACATGAGATAGGTTATATGATAAAGGTTATTGGTTATGCCATCCTTCATCTAGGCCTATGAATGGATAGAGTGAGGGGTGTCACAATTTAAGTTGTTAAGTATCCTTCCTTATCAAGATCACCTTTAAGAATGCTATTTTAACATCCATTTGATGGATATATAAATCACAAATTGATGCTAATACAAACAACACTCTTATTAAGGTAATCCTTGCAATTAGTGCATAAGGGTATAGTCTGCTGGGACCCATGTACCATTTAATATGAGAGAATCCATTTCATCATTTATTGCTTCTTTTTAAAAAGAGAATCTCTTAAAGCCATTGCTTCATTATAAGCCTTAGGATCATTTTCTATATTTAGTACAATAGGCATTTTATTTAATACTTCATCTCTACTTCCTTCAACTAAGAAGCCTATTGCTTAAGAAGAAATAAAATTAAAATCTAAGTTCTTCTCTTTTCTTACCCTTTGGCTTCTCTTAAGTTTAATAGGAGATTCAGGTGCCTTTCTTTACTATTAAGAGAAGAACTAAGATTTGAACCAATGCCTAAAGTTACCATAGTATCATCTTGCATCACTATTGGATTGCCATTGATTGTTGTAGGATTATCTTGAGTTACCATGTCATTAGTGATTTCTATATTTTCTTGTGAACTATTATTTAAATCACCAATAAACTTTGTTTCTAGAAATTTAACAACTTTGTTTTCAACAATAACATTAGATTCAATGTCTAATAATTTATACACCTTTGAATTTTTAGCATATCCCATAAATATGCTTTTAATTCCTCTTAGTCCTAATTTTGTTCTTTTAGGATCCGAAATTCTATAATAGGCTATGCAGCCCCATACTCTTAAGAAATTTAAGTTAGGCTTTCTTCCTTTCCATATCTTATATGGTGAAACCTTAAACTTCTTTGAGGGTATTCTGTTGTGCACAAAACAAGCTATTAATAAGACCTCTCCTAATAGATTCATTAGTAACTTTGCATGCATAAGCATTGCATTAATCATGTCCACTAATGTTCTATTCTTCCTTTCAACTAAGCCATTCTATTGTGGAGTGTAAGGTGCACTTGCTAAGTGAATCAATCCATATTTTCACAAAACACAAAAATTTCATTAGAAAAATATTCACCTCCTCGATCACTTTTTAAGATTTTAATTTTCTTTTCCAATTGATTTTCCACCAATGCTTTGTAAATCTTAAATATGTCAAAAGCTTGATCTTTTACTCTTATTAAATAAATATAAGTGAATCTAGAATGATCATCTATAAAAGTAATAAAATATCTATTACTACCTTTAGTTAAATGACCATTTAATTCATAAATATTAGAATGCACAAGTTCAAGCAAATCTGTTGATCATTTAATACTTGGAAATGGTTTCTTTGTCATCTTAGCTTGTCTTCAAATTTTCCATCATAATTATTCACATTAAGAATCAACCTATGCTTACACATAAATTTAATTGATTTAAAATTAACATGTGATAATCTAGAATGCCATAAATCATAAGATGACTTAACCATATAAGTAGAAACATTAACTTTATTAATGCTCCATTTAAACATATCATAACAAGAGTAACATCGTCCAACAAATACACTATTCTTTGATAAAATAATTTTTCCTGCCTCTATCACAACCTTAAAGCCTTTCTTGCATAATAAATTGTCAAAAACTAAATTCTTTCTAATGTCTGGAACTTAGAATACATTTGTTAAAATTAATTCTTACCAAAAGTGAAAAAAAATTCTACGGTTCCTTTTTCAAGGACCTTGGCAATATCACGATTCCTCATCAACACCTTTTCATCACTTGTTGTAACTTTATAATCCATGAAAAAGTTTTTGTTCCTGCAAATGTGAATTGTTACACCAAAATCATACCACCAATCTATAGATTTTTCATTTGTTGCCATATTGCATTATGTGATCATGCCAATATTTAAGTTTGCAATCATAACTACAAATTATGATGGAGATGACTATCTTTCAACAATATTTGCCTTATTCTATCCAAAATTTCCCTCCGTCTTCAATTTCTTGTAAAATCTGCATTTATTCTTAAAATGGCCTTTTTTGGTACAGAAAAAAAAAGCAATTCTTATTTTTCTTACTATTAGAAGAATTTTCATTTGAAATATTATCAAATTTCCTTTTGTTTCCCACCTTGTTAGGCTTTCTAGAATTACTATTTTTCTTAGATTCAATAACATTCACCTTTGAACTAGGTCCCAAAGCAAATTTATTTTCATGAATTCTTGTTTTTTTTTTCAATTTGTATATGTTTAATTAATTGGTCAAGGGTGAAGTCCTTAGAAGTATGTAATAACTTCTTTCATAGTCATTCATGTGGTTGGCAATTTTCCAATTACATTAGCCACTTGAAGAGATGCAAATACATCCACTTTATAGTCCTTGAGTCTAGAAATAAGTAATAGTAATTTATCAACCTATTCCATGATAGACTTTCTATTTATCATTTGAAATTAAAAGAATTTCACACTGAAAATTCTATCCATGCCTTGTTGTTTAGAATTATATTTATTCTCCAAGGCCTTTTAGATTTCTTGTGTTGACTTGATTGGACAAAATAAATCATATAAGCAATTAGATAAAGAGTTTAAAATAAAACCTTTACAACGAATCTTTTCTTCACACTTTTTACGAGACACCTTAATTTCCTTTGTATCATTGTTAGATGGTTCAATAATTTTAGGAAAACCAACACTTAAAGATAAGCAAATCCCAATTCAGTAAGGAAAAATAGTATCCTATCTTTTTAGCAAGAAAACTTTGTGCCATAAAAATAATCTAGTTTGAAAGCCTCCAGATTGAACATCTTATTAAGTCCAATAGCCTCCATAGTTAAAGCTAATTCCTTAATAATGTTAGGAAATAAATTTGTAAATAGAAATGAATTGTGGGCTTTGATAGAGTGATCTCTATCCTTAAGAAATTAATGGCCCCACAGTTGTTACCATTGGGATTTAATGGCAGTATTCCTCCAGGATTAACAAAGCCAAAGATAAAATTTAACACAACAAATGTAGAATTTCTCCCAAGAGCAAATAAGAATTTTAAGCAATTAAAAACATAAATATTTATGTTCATAATCTATTGATGGAAAGGAAAGATATTTATAATATCTTATGTGTCTCAAATAGACACAACTCCTTATGAATAAGCACTTTTTAGGAGTAGTTCATTAATTAATTAACTGCCAATAATTACACTGTTAAGTACCATTAATTATGAATTTTAGTTCATTTTCTCGTTACTATTTTTGAACTAAAATAACTAGCTGTTTATTAGTAAATTCCTAATTGTATCAATTTTAACTAAGAACAACTAGCTATTTATCAATGAACTAAAGTATACCTATATTGTTCTTTCATTCGGCATCTTGCTTAATAACACTAAAACAACTAGTTGTTTTAGTTCATTTGGCTATTAATTCATTATGTTTCATAAACAGCCTGCTATTTTAATGCCCAATTCTCCTAAATGTCCAAGTGCTTATCTTTCACTATAAATTATTAATTTATTTTACAGCCAATTTCATTTACCCTCCAAAACTCTCACCAAATCACTTTATTTTAAAAGTGCACCATAAGGGTTTCTAAACACTTTTACTATCTTGTAAACTTTAGATGTGGGATAATTTACTTTCTCCCTCTTTATACTTGCTCAATCTATAACTAACTATAACAATCTCTCACTTAGTGATTAATACATTTAACTTAATTATTCATGTGACACCCCTTACTTGGTTCGATAGCTAAACATAAATAAAGGATGACACATAGCTACTATGTCTTATTAACTTTATCCTAAGCATTACCTTCTTAAAACCCTTTACTAACTTATAAGTGGAATCAAATATACTTTGCATATGTATTTAATTAACCATTAAATCCTCTGTCATCTTAGGGTTTATTATTAACTAAAATCCAACAGCATAATGGCTATCCAGATTAAAACCCAAAAATTTAACCTCTAAGAAAATAGCACTCCTATATGGTATTATCATCAATCACATCATCCATGATCCTTTTGATCATCCACTCATCTGTTTTTCAAATCAATATCACAGACATAACCAATACTCATAATTATGTTCAGTATTCATAACTAAATTGTTCCAACACATATATATATTTAGTATAGTTATGAGAGTTACAAACTATACATAATATTATATTAGACCCACTCCATCATATTTTACATATGAATGCCACTAACGATAATTACATCACATTTGTACATAAAATGTTATACCAAAATAATGAGCTTGAGGTTGCTTGATCTACATTACTACACTTAAGGCTGTATCACAATTGAAGTCTACTACCTACGCACTAGCAAAAGCTAGGACACTGAGCAATAATGCTTAGTGGTGTATTTAATGAAACATACATGTAAATGAACACACATATGCACATATAATAAAAATATAAGCCATACATTTTATACTAATTATATTACTCCTACACAGGATTATTTAAGGTTTATTTGGTTCATTACAATAGTTTTACTTCATGAGTAAATCTTGTTTAAGATTAAGTCACACAATTGTATTCAAATTCATTAAGCACACTATAGATTTATTGTATTTTACCAGGGATGAGGCAATTAGTGTTTGGAGTTGCCACCTAGCTCTACACCAGGACCACTAATCTTTTACCCAGAAAGGGTTCGCAATCATATCTTATTTATGCTCCAATAATATGCCTTCCATTATATTTGAACATTTATCAATCCTGTATCATGCAAGGAAGCATTTTAATTATAACATACATCTCACATTTTCACTTAGAGAGAATAAATTGCAGCATTTAAAATATATAACAATCATAACTATATTTGGATATCTAGAAATTTGATCATTTATTAGTTATTGTTTAACCTGACAATTACCCATAATTCCATAGGAATTGGTGGTAATTGCCCAATTTCTATCTTTAGGAGATTGACCTTTATTAAAATACATTTTTCATGTGACTTTTATTCAGGAAAAATCAAAATCATTTTATTAGGAAAATACCAATTAATTAGGTATAAAACTATTGATGTGAAGTTAAGCTTTCGGCATGTAAAATGAGTTATTAATTTACCTATTACAACCCAAAATAGATAAAAGAAATAAAAGTTATAAAATCAAATAAACAAATAAAGAATAGACTATTGGTCCTATCTTTGAGTCGGCAAGTCCGTATAGACTCTTTAAGGCTTTCAGTCTATGTCCATGTGGACTATATTATATCATGAGAGCAATGTCCATCCAAACCTTATATCTCATTAGAATGGTCAACTTGTACATAACTCAAAGAAAATGATTAGCAACACAAATAGTTGTTCGTAAGGACCTCATAATAGCACTAAACCAAATATTAACAACATGTGCAATGCAAATATGAATAATCATGGTACATGTCCAAATGATGATTATGAATCAGAGAATGATGAATTAATCATGCAAAGAAAACATAAAGATAAATACTGCTATTCACAAGGATTGGAATCCAAAACATGTGTCCATACGAACTACGTTTCTTGTAAAAGGGAGTCCATGAGGACTTACAGACAAAACACATATATATATATAATATATATCCATACGGACCATGTTTCTCATGAAAGGGAGTCCATGTTGACCACAATATAGAATACACATGTATAGAATACATATATTCGTGTGGACTACGATCCTTGTAAAAGGGAGTGTGTGTGGACCACATGTTAATTTCAAAATATCAATAATATGCATCTTAAGGAACATAATAATTATATAACATCATAATGACGTATAAGCATGTCAACATGGTAAGCATAATATGTTGAAACATAGTATACAAAGTAAAGGGAAAACTGTTATCAAACAATAGTCTACACAGACATTAGATTATAGCCATATTAAAATATTAAGTCTGTGCGAACCTTATCATGTGTTTGGATAAGTCTGTGCGATTAGAGTGTTAATTATAGAATGGTCATGTCATTTTAATAGGCAATTATATATGATTAAAACAACTTAAAATAATAACTTACTCTTATAATTGACATGGGGATTACATAGAATCACCTCATATATGATTAATCATGGGAGATCATTAATTTACAAGAACAATATGAATAAATAGAGATGAATACAAATAGAGGCCTCAGATATTACCTTGCAAATAAGCTTTAAGCAACAATGCAAAGGTAGGGTTTTAGAAAGGACAATTATATCTTAGTGTGGGCTAAGGTTTAGTAAAGTGATTCCTACTTTAGAGTCCATGCCTTAACTCTCAGAATAGTGGGCTAATAGCTTTCTAATTACCTCTCCTCCCCTTTCATAATTGTCACCTTGAAGGGGTATTTATAAGTTTGGTGTGTCTAAAAGAGGTAGGATAAGTCCATGCGATTAGAGTGTTAATTATAGAATGGTCATGTCATTTTAATAGGCAATTAATTATATACAATTAAAATAATTTAAAATAATAACCTACTTCTATAATTAATGTGGGGATTACATAGAATCACCTCATATATGATTAATCATGGGAGATCATTGATTTATAAGAACAATATGAATAAACGGAGATGACCATATTGATCATTAACCACCCAACCGACCTTATTTTCACCTCAAGTTGCAACCTTAGCTTATTTATAAAATGGCCTTTCATCCTATGAGAAAACCTTAGTTAGGTCTTGAGAGTCACTATTCACAGTCCCGAGATCCACTATTCACAACTCGAAATTCTCAAGCATTACAATTCATGCATATAGTAGTTATTTTTTATCTTGAACCTACTACTTGTATAAACATTTCAAACATCATCAAAATTGATGGTTAGATTATACTCTATTGAACCTCAATCACTTGACAAGGTGGTAAGGTTATACATATAAATCGTATAAATTAGGTTAAACTCTAATTTGTTTACCATAAGCTTTAGCACGATATTATGGCCTTGAGCTACCTCTTAAAATTCATGAACACTTACAAACTCTTATGTCTCAAACTTTGCTTGAAGCAGTATCACTTCTTTGTGTTTACATAGGTGAAGATATAACCAAATCCTTTAATTGGATTTACTTAGTTCTTAATTGAACTCTATTTTCTTCATTAAGAGTAATTTATACTCACCCTTTATTTCTTAAGTACTATAACACCTCTACTACTTGCCAACCATCATGAATAGTAACTTGTTGTTACCTTTTAAACCTTTAGATTGCTAAGCAGTAAGAAAGATAAAGTTTTTATTACTAGTGACAATTTAGAGTACCTATAAACCTTTAGCATTAAATGTGCTCATTATCATATCTCTCGAGAGTCCTTTGGTTAATGGGTTAGCAAGATTGTCTTTAGACCTTACATAGACAACTATAATAGTACCAACTAATGTTAGTTGCCTTATATACTTATTTATTAAACCAATATGTCTAGATTTGACATTGTAAATCTTGCAAAATTCCTTAGACATATTTGTTTCACTATCATAATGCAAAAGGACAGTTGGCATCTATTATGGTCAAAACTCTATATCTAGCAATAAAATTTCTCAGCCATTTTACCTCTTTACCTACTGCTATTGATGCAATAAACTTAGACTCCATAGTTGAGTGAGTTATACATGCTTGTTTCTTCGAAGCCTAAGAAATGGCTCTTTTATCTAAAGTTAAAATCCACCTAGATGTTGACTTATTATCACTAACATTAGTTATCCAACTAGCATCATACTATCCTTCTAAAATCGAAGGATATTTGTAATAAAATAATGCATAGGACTTTGTCCTTTTAAGATAATCAAGGACTCTTCCTAGTGCTCTCTAATGATCCTACTAGGATTATGTTTATATATTGAAAGCTTAAAAATAATAAATTCAATATGAGGCCTAATGCAATGTATTGCATATATTAGACTACCAATCGCACCAACATAGTCTAACTTTCTAATGGCTTTTCCATAATTTTCAACTTGTTTACTAGAAGCATCAAATAGAGTATTAAATTCCTTAATATCCAAATGTTAACCTTAGAAAGAACCTTGTAAATGTAGTTTTTTGACATAATGTAAGAGCCCTACTATATTTCCTAACTTTGATACCTTAAATAGTATCAACTTCTCTAAAATCCTTCATTTTAAATAAGTTAAGTACTTCTTAGGATCTTTAATGCCTTACATATTAGTTCCTATGATTAGCATGTCATCAACATAAAGACATGCTATCACATTTTAATCCTTTATAAACTTGGAATAAATACATTTATATGCTCTATTATGCTTAAAAACATTTGATAATATTACACTATCAAATTTCTCATGCTGTTTTTTAGGAGCTTGCTTTAATCCATATAATAACTTAACTACCTTGCAAACTTTCTTCTCATTTCCAAGCAGTACAAACCCTTTAGGTTGTTTTTTTGTATATTCTCATCAAGATCAGTATTTAAAAACGTTGTTTTAACATCCATTTGATGGATATATAAATCATAAATTGATGTTAATGCAAACAACACTCTTATTGAGGTAATCCTTGCAACTAGCACGTAAGTGTCAAAATAATCCACTTATTCTTCTTGTCTAAAGCCTTTAGCAACTAGTCTAGCCTTGAAGGTTTTTAGAGAACCATCTATGTTATATTTCCTTTTAAACACCCGTTTATATCAAATTGGTTTGGAATTAGGGGTTAAGTTTGCCAATACCCATGTACCATTTAGTGTAATATAATCCATTACATTATTTTTTGCTTCTTTCCAAAAAAAAAAAAAAGAATCTCTTAAAGCCATTGCTTTATTGTAAGTCCTAGGATCCTCTTTTATATT
>CANXYI011706400.1:0-11771 GCA_948208565.1 Hura crepitans
ATAGCCTTTAGCCCAATAATGACATTTGGGTGTAATTTATAAACTTTGAGACAAGTTTATGACCTTCAAGTTCTATTTATAACCTTTAGGTCTAGTAATGACCTTTGTAGTCCAGTATATGGCCTCTAGTCCCATTATATAATACATGAAAAATTGTCTATTTAGTATGGGCAAAATAAAAGAATTATGCTATTTAAAATATGAAAACAAATATACTTAAGTAAAAATATACTTAAATAAAAAGGACATTAATTAGTTACTTTGCATAACATCTATAACTCATAATGATATTTACATGTTTGCATGATATTAATCATAACTGTTTTAATCCATATAAAATAATTATAATTTAGCTTAATGTGCATGTGAATGTGTATGTATGATTTATGTTTAATGTTCTTGGATACACCACTAAGCCTTAAAGCTCAGTGCAAAATTTTATTATTTTTGCGATATATAGGTTAAATTATAGATTATGAAGTTAAGTTGCAACTCCTCGGAAGTTCAAGGATCATATGGAGGCTCTTTTGTTATATAAAGTTTGTTTTTAGTTTTGATGTTATAGTTGGTGCTCATATGTATATATATAAGGGCTTTTAAAACTAGAATGTTCTAAGTGGTTATGTAATCACTAAAGTATGGTTTTGTATAGAAGTTTTAGTTTGTATAAATGCATATGAGTTATGATACATATGTATATTAATGAGATGTTGATATGTGTGATGGATAATTTTTGAAAATGATGAGAATACGGTAGTTGTGATGTGTTAAAGTTATGGAAGTGCATTTTATGTAAGTTTCTATTTGGGAAAGTCTCTCAAAATAGTCATCATGCTACCAAATTTTCAACACAATGACCCTAAATAGCTTAACATATTATATGTTAGTTGTAAATCAAATATTCTTATGGTTTGCATGATAAATGGAGTATGTTAATCATTTTGAAGATTCAATGATGTTATAAAAAGGATATTAGTTGTATGTTGTTCATTACTGAATTTGAAAGTGGGTCGAGTGAAGGACATCACATTTGTTGTGTAACACCCTCTGCCTATTTTGTAAGAAAATAGGCAAAAGATGTTACTTCCTAGAGGTCACCTATCCTTAGATTTCCCTAGGCAGCTTTCATTTAACTCTTACTAAGGTTTATCTTATTGAGTGTAAAAGTTTTATTTAAATAGGATCAATGGTATATGCTACACTTCCTAAGTATATGACATTCATACACCTAGTCTTACATCTAATTTTTAGTCTCAGCTAGTGTTTGTAGCTATGAACTTTTTTTATCCAATTATAGGCTAGCACATTTACTGTTTAAGCATAATACTACTTAACAACCCATAGTAACATGCACGAGTGCCTCTATTTAATAAAATATATCAATTTAAAAAAGACATCATCTTACTTACACAGTCTTCAACTACACTACTGGTTACCCTTATAATGCCAATCGAACTTATTACCTGTGCATTAGACAACTGATACGCTGAGTATACACTCAGTGGTGAATTTAACCAAACATGCATTGTACAAGAACTCAATGTTACACACACATACAAGCATTTAGTAATAGATTAATGAATATCTATACAATTACTTGTAGACTTGCCCTAGCCTTTTAAATCTTTACTTCCTATGTTACTTTAAGGCATGACTCTATGATTCACTACAGTAGCACCCATTAAGTATCTACCTTACTAGTACTCACAATTTCATTATTATCCTCTTATAATATAATTTACTAACCATTGATTCAGGTTCATCATTCATTCTATTCCATGTTCCTTAATCATACTTGAGAGCTTATATGGTTGATGTCATCACTTATTGGTTTACAACCTGCTGTTATCTAGTTTAGATGGTTTGATAGCTTATTTAATCATTACTGAGTCAGTCATGCTGTTATCATTCTTACTTTTTGGCACTTAATATATTTAGTGTCTTATTTTAGTGATATAATTCATTCATGGTTTATATATAATAGTCTCATCTTTTTGTGACCTATCCATCTCTATATGCTCTTATCATCTACCTTATCTTTATATGAATCAATTACCTCCTTTAATATTTATCCTAAAACCACTTGGGTTTACTAGGTATCTTCTTATAGCTTATCTTTCATCCATATTAATTTTATTCATAGGTTGTTCCAATTATTATGCTTAAAACCTTAGTCCTTTCATTAATGTTATTAACTTTGTTTAAGTTCCTAAGTTATTTCAATTATAACCTTTAAAGCTTGGGAAAAACTCCAATCCACTAGATATCGAGAATCATGTTCTACAGTAGCCCCCATTTTGGGCCTTGGTAGCTGCACCTATCTAATTCGAGAATTGGACAAATATCAACAAGTATAGTGGCCTACATTTTGGACCTTAGCATCTGTACATGCCCTCTATCTGAATGTAAGGATCAGTTCCTCAAAACCTCTTAATACCAAAGTGGAAGATAGCAAGGATCAGTCCGAGGACCTCCTAATATTTGCAAAGGGGATAATAGGGATTACTCCCATGAGACCTCCTAGTATCCCAATACATCTCAACATACTCAACACATCAGGTGGATGGTAAGGATAAGCCTTATGGGACCTCCCAATATCCATAATCATCAAGTGGGTAGTAGGGATCAGTCTATAGACCTCTTAATACCCATAGCGTTTAGGCTCAAATGAATACTCAGTGGCTGCACTGGCCAAACACAGGCTAAAATCTATTTAGTCTCAGCCTCTAGCAGCTGCTAATCCTTAGTTGATCGATCAACCTATCCAATGTATACTCACCTAGAGGCCAATATCCATATTGTTATCCTTACAACCATTTCTCACTAATTTCATTATTAGAATATCCATAATGGGAACATAACCCTTATTTTATTAATATGCTAGTTTATGATTTAGACTATTCACTTAGTGTTATTCCAGTTTCTTTTCCATGTAATAGTATACATATTTTTGCCTTACTGTCTTTTGCCTCAGAATGTTTTATCCTTTTGTACCATGTTAACTCTTTCCTTTGCTGTAAGATGATAACTTATTTTTCTATGTCTGATATTTTACCCTTATTTTACTCTTATGATCTTAATGGTACTTTATTACTTATAATATTCAGTGTTGATCTCAGTGTATTATTATTATACTATTTGGAAATACTATGCCATATAAGTACATTTAATGCCTTTTCAAATATACTTTCACTTTTATACATATATTCCAATAAATTATCATCTATTTATTCATTAAATTTTATCCATTTGTAAATTATGTGTTCACAGTATTTTATCGTCTCATATGATTTTTTTATTCAACACTTTGGAAAGTGCAGCTTTATTTCTAGCTTTATATTTTAGATTTAATCAACTTATAATTCTTTTCCTTTACCAGTCATCTATTTAGATTATTTTTAGGTCGGTGGGGTATAGTTATAAGCCTATTTCATCTTATTATTTTTTTTGAGACAATTATAAGTCACTTTTAATTTCCTAGATAGCTACAGGTCTTTTACATAAATGTTACTACTCATTTGGTAATTTCTTTTTCCATTCCTTCAGTCATTTTCCCTTCCTTCTTACCCATACCATTTCACCTTAAGGTATTCTATATCACCAAACATTTCTTTTATATTGTCATACCTAGTTATCATTTCTAACAAAAATTCTTAGGTACACACATCAATTAAATTCTTAAACTTTCATGTAACATTATACAATATATTTATTATATACCATGCCTTTAAATGTCCATCTCACATACATTGTCCCTGCATCATGACTTATCACATTTTAACCTATCACCATGCACATATCTTCACATTCCATATCACACTTAATATTACCATCTTAATATCCTATGT
Source organism: Hura crepitans (assembly GCA_948208565.1). NCBI lineage: Eukaryota > Viridiplantae > Streptophyta > Magnoliopsida > Malpighiales > Euphorbiaceae > Hura > Hura crepitans. The sequence goes on from CANXYI011706400.1 coordinate 3,849, forward strand.
ATTCATGCCATGTACCCATGCACATGCCATGACATATATGTTATGCATTGGATCATACATGCATCACATACTCCCACATATTTTTCACATCCAAAACACATCCACATCATCTTATCTACTCTAATTACCTATCCTGGCATGCATAGAACTTCTAATTTACTAGGAACACATATGCCATTGCAACTTCCATACACACACACATAACTCTAAACCTATATTTCTCTAAAATACAAAGCATATTTTTGCTAAATTCACTTACAGTATGCTCCCAGTCATGTCGAAGCCATTCTAGAACCATTAATTCCATCTTCCTTCACCATTTTACACCATTTCACAAAATGGCATAATAATGGTTTACCTTCGAAAATTCTTACAAAATTCCATAGAACTCCAAATTGAAATCTCTTTTCACATATGACATTTACACTTTAAATACTCTCCAAGAAAAATAATAAACCTTAGAAAAGATTACTTAGCCACTAAAAGAGCACTATTTATCAAGTGTTCATATCTCCCTTCCTAGGCATTCTTTTCCATTTCTATTAGTTGGATTGTCTTTCAAGTGTTGTAGAAGACAAGATCCATATAAGAATTATGGGATTTGGTGGTGGGAGGAGAGAGAAAGGAACAAAAAATAGAGGGGGTGGCTATGGGAGGTGGCATCGGCTACTTTGGTGTTTGGTTGGAAGATGACTTCCTTCTATCCTATACACATACACACATGTACAACTATATGTATTAGTGAGGTGTGTGGACCTGATCGTGCCACTTAGCAATTGGATGGCTCTAATTAATTTTATTTTCTTTTAAATTTTGAAAATTGCACATAATTTCTCTAGATCTCCAAAAGCCATGATTCTATAGCCAAAAATTCTTGATTATACCCACTAAGGGTCCCATAAAATTTCAAGTCAAAATTCCTTTGGGAGCTAGTGTTACTATTCACTCGCGTAATTAAAAAATTTTGAATAAATATCAAACAACCTTATAATATTAAAATCCCTTCTCCAATAGACTTGTTGGAATTTTTTAGCTTTAAGGTATGATATTTTTGGGTCCATCTAGGCGCTTCTCAAAGCTATCTCGGCACAACCTCAATTGAAGTCACTATTCACTAGTTCTCATCCCGGAATGATTTATTGGTTCTGCTAAAATTTTTAATTCACTCTTTTTCATCATTTTTTGGTCATTCAAAGTTTAGTTAACCAATACCCCTTTTGGCTACTATATGACCCTTCAGTGTTTTGAAGATCACTATATCAAGCTCAAAAGTACTTTTCACAAAATGATGATTTTTTGGGTGTTACAATTCTTCCCCTCTTAAGAAATTTTATCCTTAAAATTTTCCATAGTCGCATGATTAGTTACTTCAACATTCTATTTTTATATGCCTGTCCTTTTCTCTTTTTATTAGGTTTAGACCTTTGTATCCAGCCATCTGTAATCTCTTATAGGTGCACCTTTATTCTTGTTCAGGTAAATTCCCTTTTTATAAACCCATATCTCTTTTTCTTTTTTTTTTTTAACACTATTACATTAGATTCCATCATCTTTTATTATTGGATAATACTAAGCAGTATACCTTCACAACATCCCCAATTTCCACACTTCACTTCTAATTAGAAGATAGAGCATTACAAAAGTGTTCTATTATACTCGCTTTTATGTCAATGCCAGGTTATACCTAGCTTTATTTCCTTAAATCCCTTATCTTATACTCATGACAAATTTCTTCCCTTCTGGACTCTGTTGCCCTTTATCTCATTCATGATGTTCGCACCATCTTGTTACTAAGTACTGATCTTTAATACAATTTTTGCATTACAAGACAATATCCTTGTTTAACTTTTCCATTGTGATCTTCCTCATTTGGGCTTCCCTTTAGGATTCTTAGGTGCTGGACTATGCCCTCTTTTTCCTTGTTTATCAATATTATCCCTAGTTTGCCTTATCATAATTAACCTAGAATAACTTCCTTAATCATCTTAAATGTAAGCCACATTGCTCTTCCCCTGTCATTTCTTCCAACTGGTTACTTCGCCACACTTTCACACCTTAAAACATTAAAGGACATCTTTATCCCTAGTTTCCTTTCATATGTCTACTAGTTCTAGTGCTTCACCTTTCTCATGGATGTTTTCTTACTTACTGACTACCTTGTCCACTTCCCCTATTAGGTTGAAGGTGGTAGGCTTCCTTTCTATGTTCACTATAAACTCTCGATATACCTTTTATTATTCCATTCTCGCTATATCCTCATAGTGTTCTTACCTTAACATTTCCAATCCTTCCTATACTCACCCATTTATACCAACACTAGTCTCAATTCTCTTTCTACTCTTGGTTTCCATATCACACCCTTTCTGTTACCCCCACATTATTTCTCTTTCTATTTCCTTAACTCTATCAAGTCACTTTTATATTAGGGCTATTAATATTCCATGCTCATTTTATATATCACACGCATAAAGTTTTCATTATGAAAAATATGTCATGCATAATACAATTATGCAAAATGTTAAGATGCAACTTAAGCTACAGAATGCAATGTCTAGGCCTAGTAATAAATGCATCAAGGAAGAATAATGGCCCTCATCCTCAAGGACCTTGATAGCCGTTTCCTAACCTTAATTCTATCCCTACTTTTTTATGATGATTCCTCTAACTTAACCTTGCTAAATATTTATATCATGTTTCGATTTTGTTTCTTACTTTGCTAGTTCTATTTTCCTGCCTAGCTCTTATATTTTCTTGCCCCTCAATATTGGTATCCCATACCTTTGCCTCTTAACTTTCTATACCCTTTAAGGGTTGATGACATCTTCTTTAGCTTACATTGCGATTATAGGCAACTAGATCACCTTATTTGTTGCTTAATCCATTACCTATTATGACTTGTTGATGACATTCAACCTCACTATGTATAACACATTAATCATTCACTCCCTATTGATAGACCTTGGGTCCACCCCACTCTTTCCATCTCATAAGGGTCCTTCAAACTTCTTTTTTGTTCTCGTTATCTTTCTTGCAACATTATTTGCCTCCTATTAGATACTCGGGTTCCTAGAAGAGTATACTAACTCCTTGTTACCTCTTATCAGTTCCTTATTCCCAATACTAATCCAGACTTCATCTCTCTTTCTTATCAAAAGTTTCATTCACCTTATAATCATCTTATGATCACCATTCAATATGTAGGGGTATTACACTTTCTTTTTTCAAATGTTTTTACCTATTGTTTGCTTGAATATCTACGTAGTTCCATCCCTACGATCAACTAAGATTGTTACTCTTCATTAAAACATTATGGATCTCTATATGTTTTTATTAACCACATTAACTACCTCAACTTAGGAGGAAGAAGGTTATAAAAAAGTCATGATACTATTACTTTTACCCATTATTTCCTTTTTCCAAGAAATTCACATGCTCATTTTTCCAATAGATTATCAACAATCTTCACTTTCCAGCAGTGTAGCAGCTATTCGAACATCTTAAAATTCCTAAGGCACTAATGCTTTACTGCTTAGAACTGCCTAAACCTTCTCTAATACCACTAAATGTAACACACCATGCCTATTTTATAAGAAAATAGGCAAAACATGTTACTTCCCAGAGGTCACCTATCCTTGGATTTCCCAGGCAGTTTTTGTTTCACTTTTACTAAAGTTTATCCTATTCAGTGTGAAAATTTTATTTAAATGGGATCAATGGTCTGTGCTACACTTCTTGGGTATATGACATTAATGCACCTAGTCTTACATCCAATTTTTAGTCTCAGCTAGTGTTTGTAGCTATAAACTCTTTTTTTTTGGTTATAGTCCAACACATTCATTATCTAACGATAATACTACCTAACAACTCATGGTAACATACATGAGTGCCTCTATCTACTAAAACATATCAATTTAAAATGGATATCATCTTACATGGACAGTCTTTAGCTACACTATTGGTCACCCTTACAATGCCAGTTGAACCTATTACTTATGCACCAGACAATCGATACGCTGAGTATGCACTCAGTGGTGAATTTAACCAAATATGTATTATACAAGAAATCACTGTTACACACACATACAAGCATTTAGTAATAGATTAATGAATATTTATACTATTACTTGTAACTTGCCCTAGCCTTTTAAATCTCTGCTTCCCATGTTACTTTAAGGCACGACTATACAATTCACTGTAGTAGTACCCATTAAGTATCTGTCTTGCTAGTACTCATAATTTCCTTATTATCTTTTTCTAATATAATTTATCAACTATTGATTTAGGTTCATCATTCATTCTATTCCCTATTCCTTAATCATACTTGAGACCTTATGTTGATGCTTTAATCACTTATTGGTATTATCTAGTTTAGATGGTTTAATATCTTATTTTCATCATTATTGAGTCAGCCACGCCATTAGCATTCTTACTTTTTGGCACTTAATGTATTTAGTGTCCTATTTCAGTGATATAATTCATTCAAGGTTTATATATGATAGTCTCATCTTTTTGTGACCTACCCATCTCTATATGCTCCTATCGTCTGCCTTATCTTTACATGAATCAATTACCTCCTTCAATATTTATCCCAAAAGCATCTAGGTTTACTAGGTATCTTCTTATAGCTTATCTTTCGACCATATTAATTTTATTCGTAGGTTGTTCTAATTATTATGGTTAAAACCATTGTCTTTTCATTAATGTTATTCACTCTATTTAAGTTCCTTAGTTATTCTAATTATAACCTTCAAAGCTTGGGAAAAACTCCAATTCATTTGATATCAAGAATCATATTATGTAACAGCCCCCATTTTAGGCCTTCGTAGCTGCACCTACCTAGTCTAAGAATGGAATGAATATCAACTAGTACAGTGGCCCACATTTTGGACCTCAGTGTCTATACACACCCTCTACTCAATAGCTGGGATTAGTTCCTCAAAACCTCCCAATATTGGAGTGGCAGATAGTAAGGATCAGTCTGAGCACCTCCCAATATCTACAAAAGGGATAGCAAGGATTAGCCTAGTGGGACCTCCCAATATCCTAAAGCATCTCAACATACTCAACACATCTGGTGGATAGCAAGGATCAGCCCTGTGGGACCTTCCAATATTTACAATCATCAAATGGGTAGCAGGGATCAATCCGTAAACCTACCAATACCTAGAGCGTGCATGCTCAAATGAATACTTAGCAGCTACACCCACTATATACAGGCTAAAATCTATTCAGACTCAGCCTCTAGTAGCTACTAATCACTAGTTAACTGGTCAACCTATCTAGTGATTACTCACCCAGTGGCTGATATCCATATTATTATCCTTACCACCATTGCTCACTAATTTCATTATTAGAATATCCATAATGTGAACACTACCCTTATTTTATTAATCTACTAGTTTATGATTTAAACTATTCACTCACTGTTATTCCAATTTTTTTTTCATGTAATAGTATATATATTTTTGCCTTACTACCTTTTGCCTCAGAATGTTTTATCCTTTTGTCCCGTGCTATCTCTATCCTTTGATGTAAGATGATAACTTATTTTTCCATGTATAATATTTTACCCTTATTTTATTCTTAAGAACTTAATGGTATTTTATTACTTATAGTAATTGGTGCTGATCATAAGGTATTATTATTATACTCTTTGGAACCACTATGCCATATAAGTACATTTAATGCCTTATCAAATATACTTTCACTTTTATACCGAAAATCCAATAAATTATCATTTATTTATTCATTAAATTTTGTCTATTTTAAATTATGCATTCACGGTGTTTTATCGTCTCATATGTTTTATTCTTAAACACTTTGGAAAGTGCAGCTTTACTTCCATCTTTATATTTTAGATTTAATCAACTTATAATCCTTTACCAGTCATCTATTTAGATTATCTTTAGGTCCGTGGGACACAGTTATAAGCCCATTTCATCATTATTTTTTTCGAGACAGTTACGGGTCACTTTTAAATTCCTAAAAAGTTATAGGTCTTTTGCATAAATATTACTATTCATTAGGTAATTTCTTTTATTATTCCTTTTGTCATTTTCCTTTCTCCTCTTACCCATACCATTTCACCTTATGGTATTCCATATCACCAAACATTTCATTTATATTGTCATACTTAGTTATCATTTCTAACACAAATTCTTAGGTACACACATTAATTAAATTCTTAAGCTTACACCTAACATTATACACTATACTTATTATATACCAAGCCCTTACATGTCCATCTTAATACATTGTCCCTACATCATAACTTGTCACATTTTAACCTATCACCATACACATATCTTCACATTCCATGTCACACTTAATATTACCATCCTAATGTCCCCTGTATTCATGCCATACACCTATACACATGCCATGACATACATGTCATCAGTCATACATGCATCACATACTCCCACATACTTTTCACATCCAAAAAACATCCATATCATCTTATCTACTCTAATTACCCATCCTAGCATGCATAACACTTCCAATTTACCATGTACACATACACCACTACAACTTCCATACACACATACATAACTCCAATCCTATATTTCTCTAAAATACAAAGCATGTTTCTATTAAATTCACTTTTAGTGGGCTCCCAGTCATGTCAAAGCCATTCCAGAACCATTAATTCCATCTTCCTCCACCATTTTACACCATTTCATAAAATGGCATAACAAAGGTTTGCCTTCGAAAATTACATAGAACTCCAAACTAAAATCTTTCTTTATATATGAGATCTACACTTCAAATACTTTCTAAGAAATATAATAAACCTTAGAAAAGATTACTTACCCACCAAATGAGCACTATTTATCAAGTGTTCATATCTCTATTTCTAGGCATTCTTTTCCATTTTTGTTAGTTGGATTGTCTTTTGAGTGTTATGGAGGTCAAGATCCATATAAGAATTATGAGATTTAGTGGTAAAAGGAGAGAGAAAGGAGCAAAAAATGGAAGGGTGGCCATTAGAGGTGGTGTCGGCCACTTTGATGTTTGGGTGGAAGATGACTTCTTTCCATCCTATACAAACACACACATGTACACCTACATGTATTAGTGAGTTGTGTGGCCTTGATCACACTACTTAGCAATCGAATGGCTCTAATTAATTCTATTTTCCTTTAAAATTTGAAAATTCCACATAATTTCTCTTGACCTCTAAAAATAATGATTCGAGTGTTAAAATTTGTTGATTATGCCCATTAAGGGTCTCATAAAATTTCAAGTCAAAATTCCTTCGGGATCTAAGGTTACTATTCACTTGTATAATTCAAAAATTCTGAATAAATATTAAATGACCTCAGAATATTAAAATTCCTTCTCTAATAGACTCATTGGAATTTTTTAGCTTTAGTGTGGGTCTATCTAGGCACTTCTTAAAGCAGTACCGACACAACCTTAACTGAATTCACTATTCACTAGTTCTTAGCCCAAAATGATTTATTGGCTTTACTAAAATTTTTAATTCACTATTTTTCATCATTTTTTGTTCGGTAAAACTTCAGTTGGTTAACACCCTTTTTGGCTACTATATAACCCTTCAGTGTCTTGAAGGTTGCTATATCAAACTCAGGATTACTTTTCACAAAATAATGAATTTTTGAGCATTACATATTGGTATCAAAGTATTGGTTTACGCATTTTTAGGTACACATGAGTGCCATAGGTTTATGATCATGCATAATAAATGTATATATTATTGGGGCTTATAAGTTGCTTTTTCATATAGATTAAAGATGGAAGAGCCTACACCTTAAGGTAGAGGCAAAGAAATCATGAGTCATGCTCTATCTACTATTAGTAATGAGCCTACAAGACAAGAGACACTGGCTCTTAGTGTTACTGGATAGGCTATACAAGTATAGCTAGCGTTGCTACAATAGATGGTGCAATTGCTAAGAC
>CANXYI011706433.1:0-10660 GCA_948208565.1 Hura crepitans
CAAAAAGGGGTGGCCCTAGATTCCTTTAGCCTTTTTCTTATCTTTTGAGACTCGAGGAGTTAAGGCCTAAGTTGAGTCTTAAGCTACTTCGATTTGATCATACTTAGGAAAAACAAAAAAGGGTCCACACGAGAACACTTATTCTACACAATCATTTTGTTTAATCACTATTAGGGTAATACATAATCCAAGTGACTTGTCTTTCTTTCTCATGAATAGCTTAACACACTTACTAAGAAATTATACTAGGTCTGATAAAACCTTATCACATAGCTCTTGTAGCTATACTCTCAATACTTCTATTTCAACATAGGCCCTCCTTTATGGAACAACGAACACTAAAGCAATGATAAGACACACCCCCACTTTAGAATCTAGGTTTCTCTGAGATGATAACCTTAGTAGCTCAACAAGATTATATTAGAGAATTAAACTTTAACTAATAGATATGTTAGATCAGAAATAAATTTGTCTGATTAATACCTTAGGCAAATATGCCTCTCTCCTCCCAAAAGAGTTATTACATCTTGATAATAAGGGTAAAATTATCCAAAGAATTTCTTTCACCATTCACTATCTCTAATAGTCTTTATATAGTCTGGAGGGTCAACTTTCTATGGTTACCCTCAACCATAGCCTGCTACATAATAAGCCAATCCATCCTAAAAGTACCTCAATATATTAAAATATAACTTAGTAAAACAAACAATAACTCATGCTTGTCAACTACTAGATGCATCTATTATACACCCTTTTTCACTATCACATACTACCTCATAGGGCTATTAATTCCAATGTCTACCTCACTAGCTCAGGCCCTAGCTGTCTATTTTGTACTGGTGTAATACATGCATATAAGGGCATCAAATCAGGGTCTACCATAGCTAAGACTAAAACATTGAGTAAGCAAAATACTAGTCATACCATCTAGTGCTACAACCACTTTTCTAGTCTCATTATACACTGCCTGGCAAAAGTATAAACCTTAACTTTAGTATCTTAACTAACATTGGACTACTCTCCTTTAGTCTGTTTCTAACCCCCACTTTAGGGTGGAACATTAGATATCTATGCCTAAATAGTCTCTATCTATCCTTAAGGACATTTTCTCTATGGTGGCCTCTCACACCACATTGGAGACATTCTTCTCACTTTTCTCCTCTACACTACTCCTAGTGACTTTCCTGACCAAAGCCATACATGTGTAGTCTACTCTTGGTACCCTCTATGGTACTAGGACCTAAACTAAAATTATGCTTATAATTGACACTCTTTCCTTATTTTACCAATCTAGTACTGCACTAAGCTATCCCATAGTTCTCTGCCTCTTTCTCTAAAAGAGGTCTCTTCTTACTGGTACCATCTCTTTCTATCACATGCAACTAGTACTGATACTGCCAATTCCCTCTTTCTAAGGTTTAGCTATCTGCATCCTTGATTCTACATTCAATCCTATATGAAAATCCCTTATATTTTGCATATATGTTATTACAAAAAATTTCCTGATCATACTTTAGAAATCTGATAAGATCTTTTTATGTACTACTTTTCACTATACTAGGATAGGGCTTCTCCTGCCTATTTTTAGTCGGTCACTCCTGACTCTGGCTACTAAGTAGCATAACTAGGTTAAGATATAGATACAGGATCTGCTCTCTGTATGCTATGGTTGTCAACCAATTGATTCCATAGCCCTCTTTTGGGCAACTAGACCAATCATTTCTATACTACAGACGACTTTCTTTTCTTAGCCTCGGACACCATAACAGCTCAAAGGAATTTAAACTTAACTCTTTGATATCCATGTACTTTACCAAAGAACATTAAACCTTTGTTCTGATACCACCAAATATGACACCCCTTACTAGATTCTCGAAGAAACCCAATAAGTGATGCACTTCCTGTTTGGTCACCCATCAAAAATTTCTCCCAAGGTTATTCATTTAACTTTTACTAAATTCCCTATAAATTGTGCTATCTGACTCCAAAACCACTTCTATTAGTTCTTATGGTCCATTTAGGTCAGGATCAATATGATCCAGTCATTAGAGAAGAAATCTGCTAACACTCAAATACCACCTAAAAATTCGGCAGCATAATGGCTACCCAGGTCTTAACCCAAAATTTGAACAAGCCTATTTAAACACTTCTATAAGTAATCCATCAAACTTAAACCCATCTAGTCCCCTATATTCAACCTAACATCAGCCTATTCATGCATCAAAACTCAGGCCTCAGGCCATAGATAAAATAGACAAATATATAGAGCCTCCGGCTCATATCAGCATCAATATCACATATAAGCTCTCATTCACCAATGTACATGTATAATTACTTAATTTATAGCAATAAGTCATAATCAGTTAATTATATACATTTCCAAAGCTCAAATACATTTTCCTACCCATTTCCCACCAAAGTACATGGATATAATAACTGTATAAAATTTACTTCCAAAGTCTTCACTTGTATACTCTGAGCTGCTTCCGTCATGCTTTACGAGGTAGGTCCTGTTGTAGTGTATTTGTGCACCAAAAATGGTACATTGAGTATATGATATACTCAGTGGTGAACTTAAAGCAATTTAATCATGTTATAATATTATTAATTTACCTAGGTAGTTCAAGAATAATTTTATTTAATTTTATAACTTAATTATAATCTCGGGTGCCAAATTACTCAAATACCCCTAAGGTATTTTTAATGTCTGAAATAGTACTTTCGACTTAGATAAATCATTTAAAGGGAAGATTATTATTTTTAACATACAGACTCTATGAGAATCACTTAATCTATCTCATAGGTGAAAATAACCAAAATACCTTTTTACTATGTTTTTATTACTTTCAAAAACAAAAGTCCTTTAACATAGCTCAAACTTTAATCTTAGTAATTATTCTGCTTGTTAATTTATGTCATTGTAATTGATCTGGCACATCTGTGTGAAATGTCTAAAATAAACTTTTTCTTGCATTTTATCAGAACTTAGGAAATTTTGTTCCCTTATACTTAACTCTTATATTCATAATCATTTTATTTATTTACTTAATTTAATTCTCTAACACGACTAAGAAGATGACACTTTAAGACACTAGATTCAGAAGGAAAATAAACTGGGGCAGTGGTCCTCATTTTAAACTTACGCCGCTATACCGACATGTGTGCTATAATAGAGATCAACTGTAGCATCCCCAAACACAATAAAAGTGATTGTGTGGTATAATGTAGATTAGCTCGTAGGCCTCCCCAACCACTAATAAGTAACTGTGTGACATAATAGAGATTAGCCCGTAAGCCTCCCTAAACACAAATGATCATTAAAAACTGGGTGACATAATGGAGATTAGTCCATAGACCTCTCCAGCCACCAATGAATACCATCAATGATTGAGTTACATGATAAAGATCAGTCCATAGACCTCTTTAGCCACTAATGAACTAGTAGCTACAAAACCTTAAGTTGACTGGTTAACCCATCTAGTGGATGTCTAACTAATATGCCAAGTAGCTTAATTTAATTATATTTATTAGCAAAATTAGTCTTATAATATTTGGGTCTCAAAAATAGATTGTTAAAAATTTTACCTTATACTTTAAAAATTTATTTAGACTGGTATAACCACTTTTTTCCTCTACCAGGTAAAATACCAAAACAATTCTTAAGGCTATTGCTGCCAAAATTTAAGATATCTTATATTACTATTTGTTAGGGGATTTCAACTTAATAGATTAATACTTTCTATCTAATGACATTTTTAGTTCAGGTAAACGTCAATTGGACAGTTATAGGTCATTTAAACCACTTTTGGAAGTCACTTTTCTAGGACTATTTTAGGTCCAAATTTGACTTAATTATCAAGGTACTTTTTATTACTTTTTTGGGCAAAAGGCCAACTGTAACAAGGCTAAATCCATGGCCAAAATATAAGCACAAATGCCAATTAAAATTTGGCTAAGTCTATAGAAAAAATCGAGGCATCAAAGTCATAAAACTGGGCCAATTCCATGGCTAAAACATGATTCAACACTAGCCTCTCAAAGGCATAAATAAAGTTCACTTTAAGTTACTATCTTAAATTTTAACTTTATGTTATAAATTAAAACTTTCTTAAACATGTTCAAGGCATAATCTCAAGTTATAATGTGATGTTACTAGGTCTTATATATAGCTATTCCATATCCATTTCATGCCCATAATCAAGTCAAAATAATACACTTAATTTACACTTACTGGCATTAAGCTTCATATCAAATTACCTTCCCTAATACCTACGGGTACTTAAGAAAATTGAACTAACTTTCCATTCTTTTCCACATAATTACAACAGTCAATCATTTTCACATGCCATAAACTCAAATGTGGTCATATACATCTCAATCTAACCCATGTTGGTTAAGGCACAAGCAACAGTTCTTGAAAACCATTCATTATAGCTCACGGGTACAAGCAATTCCACACATTCCATGATGATTTCTTTTTCCAACTTTACTTAATTCATATCCTAACATACCAAACATCTTCTAAATCAATCATAGGCACTAAATTACTCATTCAATCATCCATAAGTAGCAAATTCTAGCAAGCATTATGAAGCAAATTTAGCAAACACTAAGAACACATGTAGAATTCCACTAAATACTCAAGGAAATCAACCTAACCAAGGAAGAATTTAACTCTATATACATCATTCTAGCCCTTTTAAGTCCATGCTCACTAGGCTAGGCACTCAAATACATGTAGAAAAGGTTGAAAGTCCACATACATAACACTTTGAAAATGTCAATCCCATCTAATGTTGCTAGCCTAATTCTAACAAGTATGGTAACTTTGTTCTTTCTTTTGTGACCCCTAAGCTGGCCTCCAATGGCCACCAATCCCTTATACATGCCACCATACAAATGTTAGCTATGATTTAGCATAAAAAATCACCAAAAAAATCCCATGAACAAGGGAGATACAGCCATAAACTCACTTTAGTGTCATGGTTCAAGACTATTCTGAACCAGTCACATTCTATGAATTTTATCACCCAAACCATGGCTCCTTTTAGCCTAATTCTATTTCCTTGTGCTGTATAACATCCTAATGAATTTTTTTCCACTAGAATCAGCTGATTTGGATGCTAAAGCAGAAACTTATGGCCTGAAAATTGAGAAAGTGGCATTTGGAATTCTAGCAAAAGGGAGGAAATGAGCAAATTTGAGTTTTGTTCTTTAACAAGTGGAAATCCACTTTTCACATTCCTTTAGCCATTTGGCAAGGTTGGTCAGCCACTTGGCATTATTGTGGGCCCTATCTTGACACATCAGAATTGTCCCGTAATTCTCAAAAAATGTCGATTTTTTGGCAAAATTTACTGTTTGTTTTAAAATTCCTATTTTATTCTTCTTTACTTGCTCGTAAATTTTCATAGCCAAATTCCACTAATAGGGTAGTTTTCAAACTATCTCAATTTGCATGCTAGCCTAAAAAATTATTATAATTTTCAAACGACATCTAATTTAAAAATTTATTTCACAATTGGACTCAGTGTAATTTTCTATATTTAGGGTCCACTATTTTCGAGTCCGTCTGGGCACATCTCGTGCCAGTCTTAGCTCAAAAAATTTTTATTATCCCGATGGGTAACCTATAGCCTGAAATGAATTGTTAGTTTTGCTAAATTTTTAAGTTTTTCCTGTTTCATCAAATTAAGGCCCCTCAAAGTTTTATGACATGTGCCACTGCTTCGATCCACGTGCAGGTGGCTCGACACCTTGGGTGCACTTATTGGACCTTATGGCACTATTCCTAGAGCCTCGAAACATAGGCATTACAAAGGAGGATGCACACAACATGCTCTCTGACATGCAACTCATATACTTTTACCAAAGCATATTTAAAATGTTCTTTACAAAAACTTGATATTAGTAAAAATATCATTTATTAAAAACCTTTAAAAATCGAGTTAGATATTCAATTTGATAATCATCATGCTAGAAATTTCAACAGCATAACAGCTATAGTAGGCACTATCCCAAAAGTTGCATTGTAACCTACAAGTGAAATCAACCTTTCTATAAAACATGCAATCACTTTTGAACACCTATGATCTTCTTAATTACTCCAAAATCAACAATCACAAACACAGTCTTAACCTCAAGATGAGATAACATATAAGAATAAAATAGTTTGAAGAGTTTAAATCTAATTACAAAATCATATTTGGATTAGCATTATAAAACAATATCATTTAATTCTAAGACTAATTACATCTAACATAAGAGTGTACTTTCTATGTCTATACATCTCATAATTTAATTACATACTACAAAATATACCAAAAAGGATGGTTTTCTCTTGCTTATATAGATTTCCCGAGGCTTGGGGTTAATCATCCTCCAGACCTACATATCGTAAATAAAATGATGTGCTAAGAGAATAGCTTAGTAGTGTAATCGAAATAACTTTTACATATTGCCATATATAATCATGCTTTTTTATACAAGATATAGCCAATATAACTTACAGTAAACATAATATATTTTGTCATAAGCATATGGATTATCAAGCATGAGGAAATCATTGTATAGTGTCAGCCTATCTATATATAATACACTTCATGTCATTTTATACATGCTATAAAATAGACATACATAATATCAATACTATATACTTTATACCATTAATCACTCACATGGTAAAGACCATGCATTTTGTGTAAAAGCCTATTTAAGTTCTTTTTATATGTCCATTCAATTTTCTTTATAATGGCCATATTCATGAGAATACATATCCTATAGATATTGATATCATTATGTGCAGTGGCCCATATTTTAGACCAGAATGGCTGCTATAACATCATAGATATATGGTGATCCTAATGGACTAGAATGGCAGCTGTACCCATGTTGAAGTGTGCAGTGTCCCTATGGGACTTAAATGGCAACTGCACCTATATGGATCCAAAGATAAAAAAAAATAGTTCTTTTGGGTTGGACTAAAACTAGACCCATTAACTGACATCAAAGCACCAAAATGCCCTAGCAGCTGTTATCTATCCCTAGTTGACTAATCAACCTATCTATATTTAGATTACTACTCATATAGGCTATCCTCATGTGTTATTAATTACACCATCGTATTAAATATTAAGTTCACTTATTCTAATTTTTGCATAATTAAAAATTGATTTAATATTATGTTATATTTTATATTTTGTTGATTAAGCACAAGGTCACATGCATTAATCACTTACTAATGTCATACATGATCATTATATGGTCATATACATATAATCAACATCACATGATCCATTTCTAACATGTGATCATGTACCTTTCATTACATGCTCACTTAAAGCATATACATACATTAAAAGTCAATAAAGCCATTTAGCTACTACACTTGCATACACACACTTATGCTATGTTGTAATGACCCAAAAATCCTGATTTTTATGAATAGTGATATCGAGACTCAGGGGGCACTAAAGTTACTAGATGAAAGTATTACTCATAAAATAATTTTGGGCAATGTTTGAAATCAATCAAAGTTTATTTGATTAGTTAAAAACAAAAAGAAAGTTTTTGCAGCAGTGTTTTGTAAATACTGACTAAGGCAAAGTTGAATCATAAATAATTTTCAAAGCTATTTAGAAAATTTTGAAACATATAAAACCTAATACTCAAAAATTCCAATGAGTCTAATATCACTGGAATCAAAATTTTTAGATGTTGGGAAGTATTTTAACAGAATTTTAGGACACGTAAAATTGGCATTTTAATTCTATTTCATTTGATTTTTTAGCCTTGATTTTTAGAGTATGTAAAGACATATTTAAGCTAATTTTTAGAAGTGGAATTAGAGAATACGATTTTAAAATGAGGGAGAAAAATTTTTTTGAAGGTATTAAAAATTAATTTTTCAAACACTATAAATAGCCTTAGAATTTTGACTTTTTGGTCAAATGACCAAAATCACTCCTTTCTCCTTTTCTCTCAAAAACCCGATAGCCTCTAAGAGAAGAATATCCCATTTTTCCTTCTTTGATCTTCCTTTTTCAAGCTAAGGAATTATAAGGTTTTTAAAAGAAAAATAGATTAAAAACTCAAGTTTTTGAGTTGGATGAATAGTGACCTTTTTCGTGACCGGGTAAGAATTTCAAGAAATTTAGTAGTTACCCAAGAGTCAAAAATTTTGGTCTTACGAATTTTTTGGATATCATTCAATTTTATACAGTTTTTCTAAAATCAAATATGTAATGTGCAGTTATCGAAATGGAGCGAGGACGTGATAAGGGCAAGCAAAGGTTTAAACAGTCCTTTTTTGATTTTTGAGCATGTTAGTATGTATAATCAATCTAATTAATGTAATTAAGGCATATTTCAATTTATACACCACATATGTAATCATGTATATATGAGTATAAATGCTTACTTGTTAAGAAAATAGAAAAGTTATTGATGTATGGTAATTATGGGATATGAAATTTATAGAATCAAGGAAAAAGGTTGGAAGAAAAAATGTATGGTTGTGATTGCATAAGTGGCTGAATGGCTTAGTGAGTATTAAAGAGTGAAATTGTGTTGTACATGTGTAAGTGGACATTATATGTATGGTTATGAATTATGAATTATGTCATATTGCTTTGAATTATGTGTTTATATAAGTTATAAGGTAATTTCTTAATATATTACTAATTATTTGTGATCATGTGATAGCATGTTATATGGTTAACTTATCATATTGGTATTGTAACACCCCTTGCCCATTTTCACTAAAAACAAGCAAGACATGCTACTTCCTATGAGGTCACCCATCCTTGGATTTCCCTAAGGGCCTTTCATTTAACTTGTATCTCATCTTATATTTCTTCTACTAAAAAATTCCTCTTACAGCTTTTATGGTCTAAGATACTATTACTAGGCATATGACATTCACACGCCTAATCTCCTAATGAATTATCAACCGAGTCTATTAATACAACTATAAACTTGTTTTATACTATTATACGTTATTGTGCTAGCAAATTATATAGTTTAATACCCTTTTACCCATAATGACATGCATGAGTGCCCTTACTCGATAATACCACATAATATAACCATGTCATGTCTTACTTGGATAGTCGTCGCCTATACTACTAGTCGTCAGCTGCATATTCTCCATACATCTATCACCTACGCATTGAAAACTCGATACGTTGAGTATACACTCAGTGGTGAATTTAACTAAACATACTATGTACCCTATTACATGTAAGCATACAAGAACTTATTATGCATACTTATTAAAACTTTCCTTAAGCTTTTACCTATAATTATCTGTCAAAGTAGTCATTTTATTTATTTCTTTAAATTATGTGTTCTTACAATGTTTTAAACACCAACCTTGTATTACTCTATTATTTATGCCTATTCGTTACCAATGTGTTCCTATTCTTTAGTTTAGTTTAATTATCATGTATATATATGTGCTTAACTTGCTTTCTGTATCTTAACTAATTTCTCTTCTCATTTAGCTTTATTATTTAATCCTTTACTGTTCAGTTACAATTTTCTTAGTTTCATTTTTCTTTAGAGCCCCTTTGAGTTCATATGATTTTATTTAATCCTAGCCTGTTTCCCCCTATTCTTATTCCCTTGTACCGTTATCACCAGTTTTCTCATTTCGATAGATTTATACTTTAAATTTCTATCTCATTATTCTCCATGAGTCCATTCATGTTATTTCATTTATCCTTTATTCCCATGGTTTCGAGAAGTACTCCTAGCCACTGGATAACGGGATCATGATGTGCAGTGGCCCCTATTTTGGGCCTTGGCTGCTACACCAACCCCTATAGTTCGAGAACCAAACAAGAAATAAAATTGTACTTTGGTCCCTATTATGGACCTCGGCATTTGTATATAACTATAGTCTGATACTCTAGGGACTCATCCATAGGCCACTTCTAATATCGGAGTAGCAAATATTCAAGGGTAAGTCTATAAACCACCCCAAATATCTACAGTAATAGCCTATAGTGTAGTGGCTCATCATAGAACCTAGGCGACTGCACCCGCCATATATAGGCTAAAAGTCACACAGACTTAGCCTCTAGTAGCTGCTAATCCTTAGTTGACGGGTCAACCTATCTAGTGTATGAATAACCATGATTTTCCTGCTGTCCTTTCACATTATCCTTTGTAGTCCTTACATTTGTTATTTAGTTTATTAATATGATTATGTGTCATCCCTTACGATCTCATTGGATTCCATTATCAAAATTTTCCATCAATTATTTACTTGCTTCTTTAAGTACTTATATAATCATTTCCCATTTTTACTTAATCCATCCTATTTACACCGTTGTCTTATCACTTATCTCTTAGGATATTCTGCTTTATTTCCATGAACCTTAATTAATGATTTCATGTATTTTTACTTTGTATGGTTTGAGCGTAACTATATTATAATATACTTTTAAGTTTAACACTTTTATTTCCTTATTGTTATTCTTTAATGATATTTATCCTTTACACTGATAGATAATCTATATCTTAACAATTATGACTTTCTTAATGAAATTTACCTCATTTTTTGTCCTTATCTCTTCATTAATTAGACCCTCGATTAATATTCTAAAATCATTATTATTTCTAACTTTAATCTATTGATCCTTACTCATAGTTTGCT
>CANXYI011706439.1:0-10172 GCA_948208565.1 Hura crepitans
CAAAGACAATGGCAGCTAACTCCAAGTCATGAGTAGGATAATTCTTCTCATGTGGCTTCAGTTGTCTGGAGGCATAAGCTATCACTTTACCTTATTACATCAATACACACCCAATCCATTGTGTAATGCATCACTGTAAATGACAAAATATTTCCCTTATTCAGGTTGAATAAGGATTGGGGCCGCTATCAACATGACCTTTAATTTATCAAAGCTCTCGTGACATTTGTCATCCCATTCAAATCTTACATCTTTCCTCAATACTCGGGTTAGTAGAGCTATAATCATTGAGAAACCTTCACAAACCTTTTGTAGTATCCAGCCAATCCTAAGAAGCTTCGTATCTCAGTTACATTCCTAGGAGGTTTCCAATCCAGCACAGCTTTAACCTTGTTAGGATCAACTCTAATGCCTTCTACTGAAACAATATGGCTTAGAAAGGCTACTTCATTCAACCAAAACTCACATTTACTTAATTTAGCATATAGTTGTTTCTCTCTTAAAGTCTACAACACAATTTTAAGAAGTTGCTCATGCTCTTCTTGAGTCTTGGAATAGATTAGGATGTTATCAACGAACACTACTACAAACTAGTCCAAATATAGTTTAAAGATCTTATTCATCATATCCATAAAGGCTGTTGAGGCATTAGTGAGTCCAAAAGGCATCAATAGGAACTCATAATGCCCATATCTAGTTTTGAAAGTGGTTTTAGGAATATCAGACCCTTTAATCTACAACTGATGGTACCCTAATCTCAAGTCTATCTTATAAAATACACTGGCCTCTTTGAGTTGATTAAAGAGATCATCAATTCTAGGTAACGGATATTTATTCTTTTCCATCACCTTATTCAGCTGCCTGTAGTTAACGCATAACTGAAATGACGTATCTTTCTTCTTTACAAATAGCATAGGTGCTCCCCAAGGTGAAGTACCAGGTCTAATGAAACCTTTATCTAATAATGCCTACAACTAGACCTTCAATTCCTTCAATTCTATAGGTGCCATCTAATAAGGAGTGATAGATACAGGCATTATACCAAGATATACTTCAATCTCAAAGTCAAGCTCTCGCTATGGAGGTAATCCCGGTAACTCTTCTGGGAAAACATCAAGAAATTTTGACACTACTGGAATTTGTTCAAGGCTGGGTGTGGAATTATTGGTGTCAACCAGATAGGCTAAGTACGCTTCAAATCCTTTACAAATAAAGTTGTCTAGTTGTAATAGCTAAAATGATGCTATCTAGGGGATTTCTCTCACCCATTACTATCACCTCATATCCCTCGGCTATCCTGAGGTAAGCCTCTTATGTTTATAGTCCTCAATTGCTCAATGTTTTAACAACCAATCCATACCCAGAATAATATCAAATTCATAAAAAAGATGTTCAATAAGGTTTATAGGGAACAACAAATTTTGAATTAGCAGAGGACAGTATCTATATATCTTTTTCATTATCATGCTATATCCAATTGGGTTGCTAACTTGAACATCTATGTCTATGGGCTCTGGTTCTAACCCTATATCTCATGCTTGTGCAATGCAAATATAGGAATGGCTTGATCCTAGATCTATTAAAGCCAATATAGGTGCATGAAATAAATAAAATGTACTGACAATAACATTTGGAGCCTCTGCCTCCTCACAAGCTTAGATGGCATATTGTCATGCTGGAGCTCATACCTCTAATCTAGTTCTTTGGCTACTGCTTGGCTAATCAGCTCTATTCTATCTCTACCCCCTATGTTGTGGTGCTGTAAAGGCTTGTGTCTAGGTAGCTTTAACCTGCCTCTGAGGATAGTCTCTCTGGAAGTGATCTCTAGCCCCACATGTAAAGCACTCTCCTACTCTTGCCAACTAGCACCACCCCTAATGTCTTCTATTACAATTCTCACAAATCAGGGGTGCACTCCTAGCTGTTGATACAGGGGCATTAAAGGCCTGCTGTGGAGGTCGAGGCTTAGATGCAAAAGCCTAACTTGACCTTTATGACTGAATCTATCTCTGAGTCTATTACACTAACTGGGATTGACTCTTTTTATCTGTTATTAGCCCTAAGTGCTAAGCTAGTTTGCCCTATTATAAATGGCCTCTTCTTTTGAAATAACTCCCTCTTTTCCTGCACCATCTCTTCCATATCATAGGCTGCTTCCACTAATGCTGAGAAATCTTTGATCTTCATGCTAGCTATCTACATCTGTAACTCTATATTGAGGCCCTTTTCAAACCTTTTGCACTTTACTTCTTCTATAAGAAGGAATTCCTCTGCCTATCTATTCATCTGAGCAAAGTCCTTCTTGTATTTAAACACTGATCTCTTACCTTGCTTTAGGTTTAAAAACTCTTGTCTCCTCTTGTCCTTATATGATTCTAGTATATACCTCTTTTTGAACTCTTTTAGGAAATACTCCCAAGTTATATCAGCTATAGCTTTCCTTCTTTTTATGTTATCCCACCAGTGATAAGCTTCCTCCTAGAAGAGTAAAGTGGCATACTTCAGACTTTCCTCTTTTGTACATTCTAACTACTCTAATATTCTGAGTGTCCTCTCCAGCCAATACTATGTTATAGCAGCATCGTCTTCTCTAGTCCCTAAAAAATCAATAGCTCTCATTTTCTTTACCCTCTCTAAATAAGTCTTCTATAAAGTAGCTGGAAGTAGAGGTGGTGGAGCTACAACAAAGGTATGCCTCAACAAATCTACTATCTGTCGTAGCAATGTTAGGGAAGCCTGAGTCTGAGGCTGTGGCTAGTGTGCAACATTGCTAGGCTTTAGAGTGGCTACACTCACTTCGGGTCCATGGATTGTGGTAGGACATTCACTCATCTTGAATCACTACATAAAGAAAATAACCTATCAGCCTCATACAGTGTAAATTTATTAGAAAATAGAATTCTAGACACTAGCATTCATGTATAATAAGCCTAGGAATGCCTAAACCCATTATGATACCACCAAATGTAACATCTTCTACCTATTCCTAAAGGAACTAGACAAGGAATGCTACTTCCCAACTGGTCACCCATCCTTCCATTTCCCCAGGCTGCATTCATTTAACTCTTATGACATCAATTACTTCATTTATTCATTCAGGGAGTTTCCTTAATATTTCTATTTAACCCTCTAATACTAGCTATATTTGACTGATAAAAATATATTTCATGCCTATTATCCATTTTATAGAAAATCGAACAACATAACAGCTACCCGGGTGAAAAATCAAAAAATTTTAACATGTAAAAAACACTTCTAAAATCATCATACTCACTTTTCACAACTCTTGGACCCTTCTGGTCCTCCAATCATTCAACAATCACAATCACTCAGTCAACATAGGGCCTCAGACCCACAATTTCCAATAGCAAACACAATCATAACATCAAAGTACTCAGGCATGAACTACTCTAGTCACACCTTCCATACAAGACTCAAAACATATGTACATCATTTAAATCATATGGGTCCATTCCCATCTATACACATAAGTGCCAGTCCTAACCATCTAAAGTACGAAAATTATACCCTCAAAAAAGTTGATTTGCTACACTGCAAAATGCTGAGGCTAAGCTGCTACACTATCTACAACCTGCGTATTAGAACACCAATACGTTGAGTATAAAACTCAATGGTGAATTAATTGTAACAAGTGCACGTCATGCATACATCCATGCATCATACATATTATGAATTCATTATGCCACACGCAGATTTAATATATTAAAATAATATTAATTTAATTAATTATCTCCTTATTTAATTACTAGTGACATGCCAATTAATTGATCGTTCCCTGTTCTCCTCAAATAACTGTTATCCATCTTTATGATCATAAATCCATTACTGTTATTATTCATTATATTCATTTCTATATTCAGGCCCATACTAGAAAGATGACACTTAAAGGCACTAGATAAAAAGGGAATCCAGGCAGTGCAGTGGCCCACATTTTGGACTTCGGTAGCTGCGCCTGCCTAGTGTAGTGGCCCCATCTTGGACCTTAGTGACTACACCCACCTAGTGCAATGAGCTGTATCAGAACCTCGGTAACTGCACCTACCTAGTGTAGTGGCCCACATTAAGACCTCGTTAGCTGAACCTACCTAGTGCAGTGACCTATATCAAGACCTCGGTAGCTACACCTATCTAGTGTAGTGGCCTACATCAGGACTTTAGCAGCTGCACCTACCGAGTGTAGTGGCCCACATCAAGACCTCCGTAGCTGCACCTACCTAGTATAGTGGCCTAATATCAGGACCTCGGTGGCTGCACCCATTTACACAATCACATAAGTAAGGGCCCAAAAAGACTAATAACTCTAACAGTTGCTAACTCCCCAGTTGATCGATCAACCCATCCAGTGGGTGTCTAACTAATGGGCTAACTCTATTTACTATTTATTGTTCAGTCATAAGTCATTTTATTAGCTCAACATCCATGTTCACATCACATAGTTTTAGGTTATTTTCTCATGCTCATTTCACTATGCAATTACAAGTCAATTTACGAAATATGCACTATTTGTTTGGTCATTTTTTTATCATGTCTCACTTAGAATAATTCCATCATCAATCATTCCATACTATTATCACCGCATTCCACTTTTCATCCACCATGAAATGTTCTTATGTTTAACATGATTCTTTCATTGTATATAAGTACATTAAGTCACTAATTTACATATTACTTTACATACTGAAATATGCCATTAACCCTTTCCATAATGAAATCAATTCTACATTTTACCTTAAATCATCACACCTTGCTTTTACCAATTATCATATATTTATTTTCTCACATATCATGATACACACATATTATTTATTACATTTTCTACCATATCACATAATCATCATACACTATGAACACATGCACATGCCAGGACATATATGACATGCATTCAGCCACATACCTTTCACACACATGCACATGTTTTCATCACTCAAATGGCATGCATATCATCTTATTATCATCAGACAAGTATAATAGCTTGCTCATTTAACATCAACATACACACATATGCATAAAGTCACACTTTCAAACACATGTACTTGCACACGTATATCTATACACATCATGGCATGCATCTATTACATTAAATTCACATACCTAAGGTATGAAAACACCCTTTATCACCACTTTATTGCCTTTGCTCCTTTTGTTCTTCACTATCTCTCCTTGAACCTACATATGAACCTAAAGAACTTAGAAAATTCATATAAAATTCTATAGAGCTCCAAATTAAAATCTAAAAATATGATTTTTCTTAGAATAACTAAGGCTACCTAAAAAAATAAAAACCAAAAAAATCCCACTTACACACAAAAAGAGCACTATTCACTCCATCTTTATTCCTCCCATTTGAGGCCTTATTTTTGGATTTTGTCACTTAAATTGTGGTCTAGAGGTCATGGAGGTTTATTTTCATATATATTATGTAAGGTTTGGGTGTGATTTAGGGTGGAAGAAAGAAGAAAAAAGGAGGAGAAAGTGGCATAGGTGGCATCGGCTCAAGCTTGTGGGGGAAGAGGTTGATGACAACCTTTTATAGATATGACTCTCTCACATGTGTAAAGGTATATATATTAAGTGGGTGGCATAGTTAGATCGCGACACATAACCCAAATAATTCCAATTTCGTCTTAAACTTCAAAAAGTTTTAATAATTTTTTGGACCTCTAAAAATAATCATTTCAGTGCCAAAAATCTTTGTTTATGCCTATTAAGGGGCTCATAAAATTTCAAGTCCAAACTCCAAAGGCAAGTGGGTTTACTATTTACTCGTTATAATAAGAAATTTTGAAAAATTATCAAACAACCTCTAAAAATTAAAATTCCTTCACCAACATGTAGATTGAAATTTTTCCCTTTAAGGTATGCTATTTTCAAGTCTGTCCGGGCACATCCTAGGTCATCCCAGCATAAGTTCATCTAAAGCTATTATTCACTAGTTTAATACCTAAAATGAATTATCAGCTCTGCTAAATTTTTAAATTAATTCATTTTCCTTATTTTTTAGCCCATCAAAGTTTTATGACTATTACACAGCCTTTCTAGCCTTACAAAGGTGCCCTGGCTCCCGAAGAACCCTATTTAAGCCTCAAAGGTACTATTTATGAAATCTCGATTTACGGGCATTATAGAATTGATTGCACAGAACTCCTTTTTTGGAAAACATGAATTTGATGCTTTAAATTTTGGAGCCTGTTAAACTTAGACCTCTTTTAGGATTGAAGGAAATAAGCATTCATTTGGGTTTAGTTACCCCCAGCTTATTATTTTCTCTTATCTCACATTCGGGGATATTTCTCATGCCTTATAAGGAAAGATCAAATCTTGAGCTTTAGAATTGTGTGCAGCAGTGGTAAGCCCTTTTTTAGAAAATCATGAACTATTTATGACACATATGGATTAGGTTGATCCTATTTTTTTTCTTTTTTTTTTAATCTCTCATCTCACTTTTAAGAGTACCATGCTATGCAATGAATGAGGTAAACAAAAATGCTCATAAGAAGTGAAGATGTTTCATTAGACTTTAAGTGTTCCGATATAGAGGAAAGAAACAACTAAAAAAGAAAGCAAGGACAGTCTATCCTACCTTTATTAGACCCTTCCATATCCTTAATTAGCGTGATCTCGCAATTGGTCAATGCTTGGCTCATAAGGTGGCAAACCGAATGTCAAAAAGAGAGAACCTCGCTTTTCAGAGATTTGAGGAATGACAATGAGGTCTTGTGATGAGTGATTTTCAGGATAAGGTATCGCAATATGGTCTATAAGGTCTTGGATGGCTCAATGAAGGGCTTTGCAATTATCAGTTAGGTGGCCAGTCTTTTGGTGATAAACAGTATAGGTCATAGCGATGGTTAAGTGGAAGTGGTGAGGAATGGTGTTCAGATATTGAGGGTTAAAGTAGGTTTTCTTCTTTCAACTCCTTGAGCATTATGGACAAGGGCTTATTCAAATGGGTGAATCTGTGAGAAATCTTTCTTGGCCTAGTTAGTTTATCATTGCTTGCCCCTGTGGTCAAATTCATGCCCATCGAGTTCTTCAGAGCACCTTATTGTTGGACTTCTCGAATCCTTTCTTCTACAAATATTATTATCCTTCATTTTAATGCTGCCATTTCCTTGCTCATCATGCCTTTAGTCACAAATTGACTTTTGCCTTTAGTTTCAGGTTTGTTTGCCATTTTTATGGTGAAGAGTGTTGAAGGAAGTTGGGGGTGAGTTTTTTTCCTTTGAAAAGCCTAAGCAAAGGATAATCTATGTAGTCAATATGATATATATGATAAAATGCATGTTTCAAGCATTTATAATGCTATGTTATGGATGATTGTAAGATTAAAGGTTACCAATGTATGTGATATATACATAATAAGCTTAGACATAATGTGACTGCAAATGCATGTGGATATGTGATGGATGCATGTCACACCTATACTAGGTAAAATGGTACAAGGTGAATGAAATCTACATGATACCAAAGGTATGCATGGGATGTAACTTTTATGATTCAAATGCATGTGACACTTATATTAGATGAGGTGATCCTAGATGGATGGTAATTTATGTATAGATCAATGATGCATAGCTAAGCATAAGTAATATGCATGAAGTCATAGTGTCCAGTAGATGTATGATGAATGTGCATGTTATGGCTTCCACAATGCCAATGTTATACATGTTATGTATGATTTCTAGTGATGTCTAATGTTATGCATGATTCCTATTGATGCCTTTTAATCATTGATCCATTTTCAAGAGGGAGCTGAAGTTGATGTGATCTAAGATTTTTCCCTTTCTAGATTAAAGTCGAAAATTATTTATACAAATGACTGAAAATAAATTCATTATCTTATTTTATTAAATGAAAAATTGAAAATATTACAAAAGCTCACAACTAAACTAAACGAAAAAGAAAAGGAGAAGGGTAGCTTCTGAGCTTTTGGATCAGGTATCTATTTGGCATCAATGAGATCTTGGATAGCATGACCGAAGAGTGTGCACTTGTCTGTGTGATGGTAATCATAGTATAGATCGAACCTATGATTAGGTGGAAAAGGATCAATCCATATCTTGGGTGTCAATGGCTAAAGTTTTTTTTTTCTTTTATAAGTTTATTCAAGCACCAAGATAGGGGCTTTCCCAATCTAGAGAAATGACAAGTCCTGACCATGTTGACATTAGTGACTTGGTCTAAATTATCATTTTGATGGGCAGGTTCCCCATTCTTCTTGAATCCTCTTTTTTGAAGTGCTAGTTTAAGATCTACATCTATGTCCTTAAGCCTTTCCCATGTGGTAATGCCTTTAGTAGAGAGCCCAACATTCATGTAACTATTAGCATTCTTGTGAACATCTTGATTTGGTCAGCATCATCGGGCTTGTTCCTCATTTTAAGTATCTTGTCCCTCCATCGTTCTAAATATTTTGAAAAGGATTCATCGGCTTTTTGGTGCACCAATTCCAAGTTTTTGAAGGTTACTTTGATGGTTGCATTGTTTGAGTATTGCTTGTTGAATACACAGGCTAGCTCTTCCCAGTTCACTTTGACCTTCTTTTCTAAGTTGTAGTACCAATCTAGGGCTTGCCCAATTAAAGACATATTAAACAAGCTTACTATTTGTGCTTCCAACAGATTGGACGACCTCATAGCTACTGCATACTACTTCAAATGAGTCCTCGAGTCAAAAGTGCTATAGAACTTGGTTAAATTAGGCATCTTGAATTTGTGTGGCATGGCGTGGTTAGGCTTCAAGCTGATGTCTTCTAGGTTGATGTTTTTGCCCCTAATCACTAGATGACTCATGGCCTATAGTTTTTCATTTAGCTATTTGATAGAATTTTCCTTGTCATACTTGGGTGGTGGAACCTATTATAGCTAGGCTTAACAAGTAGTATCTCTTCATCGAAAACCTGGTCGTCAACCATTTCTTTCTTACCATTGTCAATAGCAGAAGGTTAGCCTTTATCTCATTGGGCATACATACTTGACAATGAATTAGTCATGGTAGCCATCAATATTTTCTCCATGTCTTGAAGGATCTCATTTAGCATGGCTTTCGTTACTACTTCGTCTCCAGGCATGATCGCTCTTTCTGGTAGATTGAAGATGGATCAATGATGGCTGTGAAACAAAGGGTTAGTCATGATGCATGAATTGTCTAAGATGATGCATGATATGTAACGTGTGCCTTATGCATGAATGATGTAAATGTGTTACACACATATATGTGGATGCATGGTACGAATAGTTATTGCATGAATGAGGTCACAAGATGTATGAGTAAGAAGTCAATGAACCCTTACAAGATGGTAACCTTTAATGCATGGTTAGTGTGCCATGTGCTAGTGTGAAGTGTATTTAAGTCTACATGAAATGTGTTTACAACGTATGAGTATTAGGATAGAACTATAAAAGTTTATGAGATATATATGGTATAAAACAAGAAAGATACAAAGTTTATGTCATGTAGTAGGTACAATATAATGTTTTGCATTAACACAACAAAGGATACAAGTTAAGATGTACAAGGACAACACAAGTAGTGAAACTTCCAACCTTATCACTCCCACACACGTGGTTTAGCCATTTCTTTCCTAGGTGGGGTTACCTAAGCATCATTGGGGGATGTATAGGTTCGATTATGGGTTTAATTAGGTCCAATGACCTCTCATATTTAAAGTGCATGCAACTATAATGGCCCATGACATTTAAGTCTTGTTTAAGATGAAATTAGGTTAGGCCCATTCCAAATAAAAGGCACAATAGGCTTAGCCCCACTTTAAATAAGGTTAAATGTTATAGGCACATATAGCAATCATAATGCAATCACAATCACTTAGGGTCATACAATCTAGGGTAAGTTGCTAAGCTTAACTATATGGGCTCATGGTTTGGTTTGTGAAGGCGTAGATTCCCATAAGTAGGGGTCCCTCCTAACGAGTTTTTCCAATTAAGGATAATAGCGACCTGTTAGTTCATCGTTTCATATGCCTGAAGGTGCGAGGCTTGTGAGTAATGGATATGCTAGCAATTCCCTATTCTTAAATGAAAAATGGGTTCATGGGTCGCAACACCATATAGGGTAAAAAGGACACAGTTTATGTAAGATGAAATGTATGGGATTGATAAAAATAAAAATATTAAAAGGTATATTATTTGAGC
>CANXYI011706602.1:0-18261 GCA_948208565.1 Hura crepitans
ATTATGATAATTTTTTGAAGGAAAGGAAAAATTATTTTTGGGAAAATATAAATAGGAGAAATTTTAATTTCCATCTATTCATACCATAACATCATCCTCCACTCCTCTATACACCAAAATCCCGTCCCTCCTTCCCTCTTCCTTACTCCTTTGATTCCTCTTCCCTTAAGTCGACCCATTACGAAAGATTATACCCAAAATGATGAGTGTTCCGAGACGAGTTTGTGGACACCAAAATCATCAGGAACGACAGAGTGTTTCAAGAGAAGAATTCTGAGTTGAATAGTAACCTTCTCTCTCGAGTTTTTCTTTTCTGCAAATTTTATTTTTCATAGGTTCCTTAGGTGTTGTAGAGTATATATCTAGGCTTGAAATATTTTTTCAACTTTTAGATTATTTTATATTACTTTTTAATTTTTGTGCCCTTTTATATTTGTTAGCAAAATGACAACCTGAGCCTTTCAAGATAAGGAGAAGGCCTAGGCTAACTTCAAAAGGTCCTGTACGACCTTGTTAGGTATGTGTAATCACATTAAATTGGCTAAAATTGCACTTAATGAATTATGTGCATTATGTTCATAATTGTAATTAATGTTATAAATGCATGAAAATGCAATAAATGATATGATTGTAATTTATGATGAATGGAATGATTAAATGCATTAAATATGATGTTTTAGTGTGTTATTAAGTGATGGAATTATATAAATGTTGATATTGACTTATTAATGCATTATATGGGATAAAAATCGATTATGCCATGTTATGTACCATATGCTTAGAAAAGTGTGAGTATGGTATTTTTATAATTCGAACATGTGTAATGGATGCAAGGTATAATAAAATGCCATGGAATGACTTGATATATTTATATGTGTGGCATTATGCCTACTTGAGTCGATAAATGCGATAATGAGCGTGCACATGTTCTTGTCAATGTGAAAATATCGTATGTGCACGTATGCGATGTGCTAATATGCTTAAAATATTTTTTTGACATATAATAGATATATATGTGCTATAAATACATGATGAGGCAAGTTATGACTAATTGAAGGTAAATATTAAAAAATGCCATAAAATGGTTGTTTGAGTCAATGTTTGTGTTTTTATGTGACGTATTGATATGTTGTTGTGTTTTGATGCCATTACACCTCGAAAATGAATCCTACATGTGTAATAGATATCAATAAGCGTAAATAGGCCAAGTGTATATGTTTAGGCCATGCAATGGTGCAATGAGGCCAATGGTGATTTGAATATAATATAATATTATAAAAAGGTCAAATTTGTTAATTCCACACATAATGACATGTTTAATGATGCCTATACAATTAGACAACCTAGTTTGGATAGGTTAATTGGTCAACTAGGATTGTAGCAGCTGATAGCATGCCTTCGACTATAAGACCTGCGGGCCATTGATTTACGTGTCGATAGGCATGAGAGCCTTTAGGCCTCAGTTTGATTATGCATATAAGGATGTGAGAGCCTTCGAGCCTAATATTATGTGCTAATAGGCATGAGACCTTTTGAGCCTAAGATTTACATATTTAAAGTGTATGAGAGCCTTCAAGTCTAAATGTTACGCATTTGCGGATATGAGAGACTTTGGGCCTAAGTTTATGCATCTATGGATGTGAGAGTTTTTGAGCCTAAGTATACATACCTATGGGTACGAGAGCCTTTGGGCCTAAGTAATTTTATTGTCCAGTCTTAGTTAGTTGTCTTTTTTAATATTGGCACTAGTTAAACAATTTAAATGGCTTAAAAATGTATAATTTGGTTTGATATGTTAAATGACACTAATATGTGATATACAAATATAATGAGGCCTAATGGCTTAAAGTTGGTCTTAAAGTGTTTAAATGTGTTTATTACAATTTAAATGGCTTTAAATGATGAATGTATATTTAACTCAAAATACTTGTATGAGAAATAATGTCTCTTATATATGACTTATAAGGTGACTATAAGTTATAAGCGTATTCCTTAAGCTTACTTGCAAAGAGTTGGCTATTTTGAAGCTTAGTAAGTTTCTTAAATAAATTCTTTTCATGTGGGAACTATTAATGCTATGATTATGACATTCTTTGTAATACATGATTATGGCATGGTAGCTTACATGCTTATAAGATGATGATATGACATATATTATGTATTATAGCCTATTAATGTGTGTTATGAAGTTATGGTATATTTTGGCATTTTGGATATCTAAAGGCATGATTATTGCTTAATATGTGTATGCTTATATATAAGTCATCGAAAATGCATGTTTGTGATTTTAAAATTGAATATGGCTTGTATGCATATAGAGGCATGCTTAACTAACCCTTTTACAAGTTAAAGTGATTACAACACTAAGCAAAAGCTTAGCACATTGCTTGTTTGCAATGCATAGGTAACAAAGCAGCAAATTAGGACCAATGCTTCTGCATATCAGGAGACATGAAGATAACCTTTGTATGGGTATTTTTGTACTTTTTGTAATAGTAGTCGTGATGTAAATGTAATGGTTATATAGCTAGTGTGCTTTTGTGATCCCAAAGGGATCGGGTTTAATCTACATTTTGCAGTGGATTTTTGTATCAAATATTTTAACTATGGATTTTACTTTCTACTTCTCGTATATTGTGTGCTGATTAATGATATCACATGTTAGATTAATGATTGTGGAGAGCCTGAGGCTCATTGAGTTTTATGTTGTGTTTAGAGGGTTAAGAGGACTAAATAGAGTTAGAGATAAGTTTATTGAGTTTATAGAAGTGTTTTTAAATAGGTAAAAATTTGGGAAAGTGTCCCGGTATAGCCGTTATGCTACCGAATTTTTGACACGATGACCCTAATGCTTACCTCGGTTTACATGCTAAAAAGGTTTTTGATGTTTTATTTCTTTTTCAAGTTAAGAAATGTTTTCTCGTATAAAAGTTTTAAATTTTAAATGATTTTAAATAACAGAACTTGATATCATTTTGCATTTATGCATCCTCTATTTGGCTCTAGTGTACAGATCGAGCGGAGAGCACCACACTTAGTGGTATCAAAGCATCTGGTTAGGGTTTCCTTTAGATCTATGGGTTACACAAGAGCATTTTAGGAGTCGTAATACATTTACATCAAATACTATTACATCTTTAGCTCATAATCTATTTTTGTTGCCATTAAGTACAGGATATAAGTAGTAGCACTATGCCTATTGAGGAAGAAGGGGTGGAGAGTCATGCTCTTTTAGCCTTTAGATAAGAGGAGGCACAACCCGAGTGTGTGACCCCTAGTGATGTTAGACATGCTGTTCTTGGATAGTAAGGTCCACCTGCTTAGTTATAGATAATGCTAGATTTTGTCAGGCAAGCGGCAACAACAACTGCTATGGCTACTGCAAATGCTACTACTACGGTTGCTAATGCACAATTTGTTCCACCTCAAGTGCCATAAGAACAATCGGCATTTTAGAGGACATATATAGAGAGGCTGATTAAGAATGGGGCTGAGTTTTTCAAGAGGGAAAAGTTATATGAGTCTAGTATAGCTGAGTACTAGTTGGACCAAATGGTCTATATTATGCAATAGTTGAGATGCCCATAAGATAAGTATACTACATGTGCCACTTCAATGTTGTCTGAAGAAGCATTGAAATGGTTGGAATTGATCACAAAACACAATGTAGCTATAGATATCACCTAAGATTTCTTTTTGAAGAAATTCAAAGAAAAGTATGTCACCTAGGATTATCTAGACTAGAAATACCAGGAATTCATGGATATCAGGCATAGACACAGAACAATCTCTGAGTATTAGAAGGAATTTGCTCGCTTGAGCTGATATGTGAAGGTAATGGTTGTCATAAAAGAAAATTGCTATAAGAAGTTCGAGAAGGGGTTAAACCTAAATGTCATGCAATAGGTTGCTCTTATGAAGATCTAAGACTTTACAACCTTGGTGGCAACCTATCACATTACATATATGGTGAATGAGCTGAAGCAAAAGTGAGACAGCTTTAAGAAGAGATCTTTTGGACATAAGCAAGGTAGTTCTGGGTATGCATCTAATAAGAAGCAGAAGAGTGTTCAGTCCATACACTATCAAGGCAAGTAGTTAGATCAATCACAGTGGTCAGGATATATTTCTAAAACATAGACTCAGACTTCAAGTGCACCTAAATCCATTGCAGGTAATGCTATGACACTTGCATGTGAGACTTCCCATAAAGACATCTTGGGGTATGTTAGAGGCTCATGCTAGGGTTGTTGCTCTAAAGATCAATTTTAGAAGGATTGCCTAGTGAAGCCTTATATTCCTTCATAGAAGCAAGACAAGAGAGACACAAGAAGTAGAGCTGGGGCCAGTCAGAAAGACAAGACAGAGAGTAGAGCTCTAACTAGATAATATGCCATATGAGCTAGAGAAGAAGTAGTGGCTATTAATGTTATAGTGGGTACATTCTATATCTTTGATTTACTTGCTTTAGCACTAATAGACCTCAGGTCCACACATTTTTATATTTGCACTGCATGAGTTTTAGATTGTGGTTTAGAACTAGATGACCTTGGGTTTGACATGATGATTAGCAATCCAATAGGATAACATGTTATAGTGGATAAAGTATATAGAGACTATCCATTGTCAGTATAAAGACAAGTTTTCTCTGTGGATCTCATTAAATTGCCATTCAATAAGTTCGATCTTATCTTAGGCATAGACTAGTTGTCCAAGTATCATGCCATGGTGGATTATAAGAAGAAAAGGATCACATTACAAGCTAGTGATAGGTTAGAAGTGACAATGTTGGGTGAAAGATTAGATTACATGGTTAACATAGTATCAGCAATTGTGGCTAGAAGGATGATGCAAAAGGGTTGTGAAGACTATCTTGCTTATATGGTTGACACCATATGGGAAACAATAGAAGTTAGTCAAATTCCTATTATAGCTAAGTTTAAGGATGTTTTCCTAAATGAGTTACCTAGTTTGCCACCAGAGCAAGAGTTAGAATTTAGGATTGAGGTGATGCCAAACATAGCACTAGTTTCTATAGCACCATATAAAATGGCTCCTAGATAAAGGTTTCATCAGATCAAGTGTTTTGCCATAAGGTGTATCGATTCTATTTGTTGAGAAGAAGGGTGGTTCTTTGAGACTTTACATGGATTATGGATAATTGAACAAAGTCACCATTAAGAACAAGTATCCTTTACCATGAATTAATGATCTTTTTTATCAGCTTAAAGGGATAGGTGTCCTCTCTAAGATTGATCTTAGATCTAAGTATTATCAGTTGAGAGTAAAAGAAGCAGACATACATAAGATGGCTTTTAGGACTACATATGGTCACTATGAGTTCCTAATGATGCCTTTCAGGTTAACTAATACACTGACAACATTTATAGATCTAATGAATATGATCTTTAGGCCATTTCTAGATCATTTTATAGTGGTTTTATAGATGACATTCTTATGTATTCTAAGAATCGAGAAGAGCATGAGAAGTATCTACAGACAGGTTTATAGATTTTGAGGGATGAAAAACTCTATGCCAAGCTTAGCAAGTGTGAGTTTTGGCTAGAAAAAGTAGCATTTTAGGGTATATAGCTTCGGTAGATGGTATAAGGGTTGATCTTAGTTAGATTCAGGTAGTGATAGAATGGAAACCACTGAGGGACATGATTGAGATTAAGAGTTTCTTAGGCTTAACTGGCTATTATAGAAGGTTTATCGAGGGGTTTTCCTTGGTTGTAGCCCCTATGACACATCTTCTGAGGAAAGATGTGAGATTTGAATAGGATAACAAGTGTCAAAAGTGCTTTGACAAGGTCAAGAGTAAGTTGATAGAGGCTTTAATTTTAGTTCAGCCAGAGTCAAGGAAATAGTTCACCATATACAATAATGCTTTATTGAATGGGTTAAGTTGTGTACTCATACAGGATGGCAGGGTTGTTGCTTATGTTTCTTGACAATTAAAACCTTATGAGAAAAACTACCTAACATATGACTTAGAGCTCACAGCTATTATGTTTGCTCTAAAGATATAGAGGCACTATCTTTATAGGGAAAAGTGCTATATTTTCATTGACCATAAGAGTTTGAAGTGTCTACCGATACAGAAGGATTTGAACTTGAGGCAAAGAAGATGGATGGAGTTAATTAAGGATTACGATTGCCTTATTGACTACTATTCTAGGAAAGCTAATAAGTTGCAGATGCCTTGAGTAGAAAGCTTATGTCAGCTTTAAAGGTAATGTATATGAGTTTAAAGTTACAAAATGATGGTGATTTGTTGGCTGACTTACAAGTCAAGTTGAGCTTGATACAAATAGTAAAGGATTCATAGAAAGATTATCATAGACTTTAGAGTATCATAAGTATGATTGAAGAGAGGAAGTCTACCAATTTTGTGATTAAGAAAGATGATTATTTATAGTATAATGACTACCTATGTGTGCCATATAGTGAGGATTTAAGATAGTAAATTCTACAAGAAGTGCACAATACATCGTATGGTATGCATCCTAGTAGTACAAAGATGTACCAAGATTTAAAGATAGCTTATTAGTGGCTAGGCATGAAGAGAGACATAGCTAATTATATAACTAGATGCCTCACTTGTCAGCATATGAAGGCTGAGAATCAGGTTCCTTTTAGTTTACTTTGTCCTATAACAATACCAGAATGGAAGTGGGATCAAATCACTATGGACTTTGTGATTGGACTACCGATGTGCAGAAACAAGCATGATTTTGTTTGGGTAGTGGTTGATAGATTGACCAAGTCTACTTATTTCATTCTGGTGAGAAAGGATTACTTTATGGAGAGATTGGCAGAACTATACATTGATGAGATAGTTAGCCTTCATAAAGTGCCTTCATCTATTATTTCAGATACAGATCCCTATTTTACATTGAGATTTTGGAGAAAACTCCAAATTGCTTTAAAGACTGGGCTCAATTTCAGCACCACTTTTCATCCACAAATAGATGGTCAGTTAGAGAGGATTATTTAGATTCTTGAGGATAAGCTTCGTGCATATGCCATAGAACTTAAAGACAGTTGGGATAGATATTTTTCATTGGCAAAATTTGCTTACAACAACAATTACCAAGTGACTCTGAGTATGGCTCCTTATAAGGCGTTATATGGGAGAAAATGTAGTGTCTTATAAATAGTGCTGCGGGCAAAATTGAACTATAAAATAAATAAAATGTTACTCAAAATAATCCAAAAATATTACAGTTTGATGCTCAAATATTCTGAGTAGTCCAATGGCTTTAGAATCAAAATTTTTTGAGATTGAAAACTATTTTTACCCAATTTTTGAGACATAAAATATATTAATTTTTTGGGTTATTGTTGGAATTTAAGTTCAAGATTTTGGGAGAATTTAGGGATTGGATTTATGGAATTTTAGGGATAGGAATAGAGAAAAATTGATATTCCTTCTGATTATAATAATTTTTTGAAGGAAAGAGAAAATTATTTTTGGAAAGTATAAATAGGGGAAATTTTAATTTCCACCTATTCATACTATAACATTATCCTCCACTCCTCCATACACCAAAATCTTATCCCTCCTTCTTTTTTCCTTTCTCTTTCGATTCCTCCTCCCTTAAGCCATCCCACTCTATAATATTATACCTAAAATGATGAGTGTTCTGAGATGAGTCTGTGGACACTAAAATCATAGGGAATATTATAGTATTTTGGGAGAAAAATCAAGAAGAATTCTAAGGTGAATAGCAACATTCTCTTTCTCAGGTTTCCCTTTTTCACAAATTTTATTTTTCACGGGTTCCTTGGGTGTTGTAGAGCACATATCTAAGCTCAAAATATTATTTCAACTTCTAAACTATTTTATATTAATTTTTTATTTTTGTGCCTTTTTGTATTCATAGGCAAAATGACTACTCGAGCCTCTCGAGGCAAGGAGAAGGCCTAGGCAAACTTTGGGGGTCCTGTATAACCTTATTGGGTATATGTAATCACTTTAATTTGGCTAAAATTGCATTTAATGAATTATATGCATTATGTTCATAATTGTAATTAATGCTATAAATGCATGAAAATGCAATAAATGCTATGATTGTAATTTATTATGAATGGAATGATTAAATGCATTAAATATGATATTTTAGTGTGTTGTTAAGTTATGGAATTATATAAATATTGATATTGAGTTATTAATGCATTATGCGGGATAAAAATCGATATGCCATGTTGTGTGCCGTATACTTAGAAATGTATGCATATGGTATTTTTATGATTCGAACATGTGTAATAGATGCAAGGTATAATAAAATTCCATAGAATGACTTGATATATATATATATGTGCAACATTATGCCTACTTGAGCTGATAAATGCAATAATGAGTGTGCACATGTTCTTATCAATGTGAAAATATCGTATGTGCATGTATGCAATGTGCTAATATGCTTAAAATGGATTTTTTTACATATAATGGATATATATGTGCTATAAATGTACAATGAGGCAAGGTATAACCAATTAAAGGTAAATATTGGAAAATGCCATAAAATGGTTGTTTGAGTCGATGTTTGTGTTTATATCTGACATATTGATATGTTGTTGTGTTTCAATGCCATTACACCTTGAAAATGAATCCTACAGGTGTAATAGTCATCAATAGGCTTAAGTTGGCCAAGTGTATATGTTTAGGCCATGCAATGGTGTGATGAGGCCAATGGTGATTTTAATGTAATTTAATATTATAAAAATGTGAACTTGGTTAATTAGACACATAATGACATGTTTAATGATGCCTATATATTTAAATAACCTATTTTGCATAGGTTGACTAGTTAACTAGGATTATAGCAGTTGCTAGCATACCTTCAGGTATGAGACTTATGGGTTATTGATTTATATGCTGACGAGCATAAAAGCCTTTGGGCCTAAGTTTAATTATGCATATGTAGATGTGAGAGCCTTCTGGCCTATGTTTAAATGCCAATGGGCATGAGAGCCTTCAGGCCTAAGATTACATAACTAAAGGGTATGAGAGCCTTTGAGCCTAAGTGTTACACATATGTCGATGTGATAGCCTTCGGGCCTAAGTTTATGCATCTATGAATGTGAGAGCCTTCAGGCCTAAGTATATGTACCTATGGGTATGAGTGCCTTCAGGCCTAAGTAATTTCATTATCCAATCTTAGTTAGTTGTCTTATTAATATAGGCATTAGTTAAACAAATTTAAATGGCTTAAAAAAGCATAATTTGGTTTTATATGTTAAATGACATTAATATGTGATATGCGAACATAATAAGGCCTAATGGCTTAAAATCGGTCTTAAGGTATTTAAATGTGTTTATTAGCATTTAAATGGGTTTAAATGATGAATGTATGTTATTTTAACTCAAAATACTTGTATGGGAAATAATGTCTCTATATGACCTATAAGGTGACTATAAGCTATAAGCACATTCCTTAAGCCTATGGGCAAAGAGTTGGCTATTTTGAAGCTTGGTAAGTTTCTTAAATAAATTCTTATCATTTGGGAACTATTAATGCTATGATTATGATCATGATATGAAAAAAGGCCCTAGGGTGATTTCGTACCTTATATCCCGAAACATCTAATATAATATTCCTTGCAATGCATGATTACAGTATGGTAGGTTACATGCTTATAAGATGATATGATATATATTATGTATGATGGCTTATTAATGTGTGTTATATGAAGTTATGGTAAGGTATGGTAGATTACATGCTTATAAGATGATATGACATATATTGTGTATGATAGCTTATTAATGTGTGTTATATGAAGTTATGGTATATTTTTGGCATTTTGCATATCTAAAGGCATGATTATTGCTTGATACGTGTATATTTGTACATAAGTCACGAGAAATGCATGTTTGTGATTTTAAAATCGAATATAGCTTGTATGCATATATGGGAATGCTTAACTAACTCTTTTACAAGTTAAAGTGATTACACGACTAAGTGAAAGCTTAATGCATTGCTTGTTTATGGTGTGTAAGTAACAGGATAACAGATTAAAGCCAAAGCTTCTCTATATCAGGAGACAAGAAGCTAACCCCTACGTGGATATTTTTGTAGTTTTTATAATAATAGCCATGATGTAAATGTAATGGTTATATAGCTAGTGTGCTCTTGTGATCCTAGAGGGATTGGGTCTAATATGCATTTTGCAATGGATTTTTGTATCAAATATTTTAACCATGGAGTTTACTTTCTGCTTTTTGGATGTTATATGTTAATTAATGATATTGTATGTGAGATAGTTGATTGTGGAGTGCCTAAGGCTCATTGAGTTTTATGTTGTGTTTAGAGGGTCAAGAGGACTAATTGGATCTAGAAATGAGTTTATTAAGTTTATAGAAGTGCTTTTAAATAGGTAAAAGTTTGGGAAAGTGTCCTAATATAGCCATTATGCTGTAAAAATTTCGACATGATGATCCTAATGCTTATCTCATTTTGCATCCCAAAAGGTTTTTGATGTTTTATTTAATTTTTAAGTCAATAAATATTTTCTCATATAAAAGTTTTAAATTTTAAGTGATTTTGGATAATGGAATTAGATATTGTTTTGTGTGCATACGTCTTTATTCGGGTTCGGTGTACGAATCAGGTAGAGGGCACCATAGGATATAAAATGTCACATGCCTCAATCCAATCAAAAGAATACAACCTAAATAATAAGATAGGAAGAAATAGGTGACTTTCCACTATGGACACCTCTATCGAATTTCAACAATAGCACTAAGCATGCAATCCATTCCTCATAAGTGTTAAGTTTTCTCTTGAGTCTTCGTTCAGAATGATGATTTGGGGTATACTTAATCTAAAGCCTTTTAGGAGGAGGCACAAGCAGTTTCAATCTCTCTTATAACTAGATCTAAAAAAAAGCCATTAGGATAAAAAATTCAAAAAGGACCACCTAGGCAAAAGTTAGGTAAACCTACTAGTGGAAAAACCCCCATAGGTGTACTAGGCAAAAATTAGGGTTAAGAAAATGAAAAAGCTAGAGGGAAAACACAAATTGGCTCTTTAAGCAAACTTATAAAAGCAACGGGCTTCTAGTTATGAAATCAATATTCCTCTCTTCAAAGCATCTAACCCTTAGATGGTTTAAGCTAAGATGACATTAAACTTGGTGGATCTTAAAATCACAAAACTTGTTTTTAAAGGTAATCATCAATAAGTCTCTAAGAATGCACAACAACATACACTTCGCCCACTCTACTGAATTAGGAGGAAGTTGATCGGCAAAGTCAAGAATTGCCTCTAAAAGAATTGGACCCACACATGGGATTATCTTTTAAGTCATTAAAGGAGAATTCCCTAGAGCAAGTGTAATGTCCATAGAGTAATGAACTTTAAAAGATGGGATAGCCAGAGGGACATCTAAAGCAATGTTGAAATTTAGGATAGCAACAAATTCCTCTAGAGTAGGGGTGACCTCTTGAAAATTAAAGATAAATACAAGAAAGATGGGGTCCTAATAATGCATTAGCAATATTTAGAAAGTTATTGTTGATCTTCACCTTTCTCAAGAATCTAAGAGTGAAAAAAGGAGCAAGGATATTAGAAGTCTAAGAAGCCTTTAAACCCAAAATTCTAGACAACTATTATTTAAAAGGAAGTGACATGATGAATATGGCATAAGTAATGAGAAAAGGGATATTTATAGACCCCAATTCATGCCATTCCTATTCCTACTAGGAAAAGGAATCCAAGATATATAATGATGTTAATATAGACCTTAAAGTGTTCGAAGACAACGTCATTATCCATATAGACCACTTAACATGTCCGTAACAGCACTTATGAACATTTAAGAATCTTGTGGGGTTATTATCCATACAAACCACAATGAGAGGTGTCCACATGACCATATCCTAGCAATAGTGAGCATTATTGTGAAGTGGCCAACCAATCTCCCCATGTGTTACAAGTGCTTTGTCCTCAAAGTAGTATAAGGCAAGGGTTACTCACTACCCAGTCTTCAGTAGCTTATAGGCATATTACCATGAATGATGCCTATTTGGGTTACTTAATCTTCTATCATGGTATTGATCAAAACAATGTAGGATCATTGATTAGATGCTTATTTAAGGAGACCATGGACATTCTCCTTGATAAGGCTATATAAACTATAGAGGAGCCACTAAAAATAAAATGATTAGCTAGCTTGCACCAATTGGTACAGGAGGCTATATGATGAATGCCATTAAGCTTATACTCCTAAGTTACATGGGTGCTTTAGAATTTGGCATGACTCCTACTCGATCACTAGTACTAAGAACTCCCAACCATAAGGGCTTGATGTCTCCAAGTTATTTTTTGAGCCTAAGTTTTCATCGATTGCCTATTACAGGTGCATAGTTTTCTCTTTATGTTAGGAGCATAGCTTTCTTTACTACATCCTCACCAGACCATAGTCTTATTTTAGCAGGCTATAGTCCTACTTCACCTATCTATAGTCTTACTTCATTGAGCTACATTCCTACTTCTTCTAGATGCAGTCTTACTTTCATGGGATGATGCATGTTATTCATATAAGGCAATGTATTTTGTTATCAATCCTTTTGAATTAGTATGTAAAATACAAGATGTACTTAAAATAAAAAGATATACATGTAAGATGTTTGTATATACAAAAGATGAGTGGCTAAAATAATAACAAAAAAACTATCATCTTCTTCGATTTTCTCTCTCACTCTCTGTGTTTTTATCACTACAGGAAAGCACTAACTTCTTAGAGATCGTCAAGGCTCGTAGCTTCCTTTGAGTCTCACAAAGAGTGGCAACCCTTTTTGATAGTTCATTCTACAAAAGAATAAGGGATTAATGCATTTTTAAACATGTCATGCATATGTACACATTCCTATAAATCAGCTATTGTAGGAAAGAAGCTTACAGCAAGAACTTGAGTCTTATATATCATAGCTCGCCTAAAAGCTTTAACGATATGAGTAGTTCTCTTTATAGAAGCTCTTCTCACCTATCAACATTAGGATAAAAGGTGTTAGACATAGTCAAGCTAACATGATAACCTTAGAAAGTCAAAGTGAACTTTACCAATATAGTGTCCTTTAGCTCAAAAGGCTTTGAGCAACTATCTTTAATACAGAGGTGAGCAGAATATAGCTGATCATCTAAGCTGTACTATATATAACTCAACTCAGGCACATTAGTCAGGGTGCCCACAACATCATTGGGTAATATAGATTGACTAGTAATTAGAGTAGAAACCCAACTCCTAGCAGTATGTATGAGAGGAGGTGAGAATTAAGCACCCTAAAAGCTAGGAACCATCCTTACCCTTTTTTGAGAGGAAGAAGGTCTAGCTTTAAAAGTGGTAGTAGTAAGCTATAAAATAGATACACAATTAGAATTTTACTTTAAAGAAATGATCAACTAGGTAAACAATAATGTACTTGAGGAGTAAGTCCTAGAGCATAAGGCGCGTGAGGTAATAATTGTGTTGAAGCCCATGGAAAGTAATCTCCTCCCTTAATATCCACCAAAGTGTCCTTAGGCACACCTACAATAATGCCTCTGACAAATTCTAGATCATCGATATACCTTTTGAATAACATGTTGTCAGGAGGGTCTTAAGAAATGTAGCATGCATCTAGGCCAATATGCCAGCTCAATACTCTTTCTCTCAGAAACTAAGAATAAGACTCTAGAGTAGTCAGTAGGAGCCTTTAGAAGGACAACTCTCGAATAGAGTGGAGCAATTTTGCCATCTATTCAATGGGAAATTCCCACCAAGCTAAATCAACTTGAAAGAAGGAAAATTGAGTGAGCATAATATTATTAATTCATAATATGAACTAACTAATGTGTTCACATTTTTGAAGGATTACTTATATCACCCCAAGTCCATAAGCTTAGATACTAGCGATGATACACCAATGAAGAAGCATTCCAAGGTCCTGAAGGCAGTCGAACCCACTTATCCATCATTAGATATTGACGAGGGATATCCAATTCACATAAACGAGGCAGTAAATGAAGTTCATATCCCTAGACTTGTGTAAAAGAAATGACATTAGGATTTAAAGACAACTGAGCAATTAAGAAACAATAAGTAAAATGAATAGTGCTCACTAAGATGCTAGAGACAAAGCCTTGAACGAACTGATGGCTTTTCTTTGTGTGAATTGCCATGTCTAGAATTTTATACATCTAGCCTAGTGAAGAGCAACACTAGTTCCAAGAACTAATGCCATCTATCTGCTCTAGTACATGTAAAAAGCTCTAACTCACATTTCCATTGGCAATTACAAATAACGTGGCCCTT
The DNA here is from genome assembly GCA_948208565.1 of Hura crepitans. NCBI lineage: Eukaryota > Viridiplantae > Streptophyta > Magnoliopsida > Malpighiales > Euphorbiaceae > Hura > Hura crepitans. The sequence goes on from CANXYI011706602.1 coordinate 14,302, forward strand.
AATAAATACATGATAAAGCACCGAGCATACTAATCCACCTTAAGTTGAGCAATAGGTGTAGCATTGGCCCACTACTCATACAAGTCAATGCATTAGATGCTACTTGAGTGATCCTGAGGCATAAAACCTAACATGCTCCTCACTTCTTAAAGCCAAAAAGTAGGGAAGTGGTAACTGGCATTAAAAGCGATGGCACAGCTAGTGTAGGGCACCCCTATGATGAATGCCTAATTAAAAGGTGTAATAGTCAACACCCCAAATGGCATGTGGAAAGTATGGGTAGTGTCCATCCATTTATCTAACAAGGCTCTAAGTGCCTAAAGGTCCCTACAAAAGTCACTACCGACTAAGTGGTCAATAAAGGTTTGGAATCCTATTGCACAAACCCAGTCTTTCACTTGCACGGGCATTGATACGTACCCTTGTTGAGGACTTGACAAGGTACCCCCACATTTAAGTCGTGTGTGCAAGAAAAGGTAAACACAAGTAAGTAATTCTTCAATAGTGTCCAAATAGACCACAAATAAGTAGAATTTGATAAAAAAAAGAGGGAGTTCACACAGACTAAAGCCATCCCAATCCGCACAGACTAGCACGAGGTAATAAAATCAATAATAAGCAAGTAGACAAAATAAAAGGAAAACACAAAAAATTATCAAACAAAGTGTGCACAGACCTCATATGCATATAAATAGGAGTCCACATAGAGTTCAAATAGCAATCCATGAGTCTGTATAGATAACCTATTCTACCACATGCAGAAAGTCTCAATATCCTATCCTAATAATTCTAGAAAGATCAACTACTAGATATGTCTGCATAGACCAAGTCAGCCTTAAGCAAATCAAGTTTGCATAGACCTATCAGACCAAAGATAACCATAGTGATGAAAATGAAACAAAAAACACAAAAAAAAAACTCAAAGGAAAATAGGAAAAGGGAAGAAAAAAGACCTAGGGATATGTCTCAGCTCATGTATGGATTGCCAAGTCAATAAAATCAGCATCGAGGCTTCAAACAAAATGTCATTCATTAGGGTTACATTTTGAGGTCAATTCACCTTCAAGGAAAGCACAAAATGCTTTGAAATAGGCATCATAATGTCTTTTGCCCATGATAAAGATAGGGGAGGTGATGTGATGGTCGCTAGTGGTAGTAAGAGCACTACCTGAGTCTCACCAATAGTCACATTTGTGTCAAAAATAAGAGAGGATGAGCTAGAGTTACATGAAAAAGCCATGGGTGCCAGAGAAAAGAGAAGAAAGAAAGAAATCAAAATAAGTAAAGTGAAACAAAAAGAAAAAGCTTGATAGTTTTCTTCTATCATGACAAGTCCATATGGACATCACTAGCAATGTTCACATGGACCAACTTCCCAACCTTTTTAGCATTAGCTTATTATCCATGTGGATTATCTCTATAGACCCTTAATTTGATGAGATGTTATTTTATCATTAAAAGTCACTATATCATGACTTGTTAGAGTGAAATCATTTAGTGTCAATAAACTATCTTCAATCAACAACAGAGTAGTTCTTAACAAATCTTGTTTTAAAGATCATGCAAAACCCTAACTTGGCATCTAAATTCAATAATGTTTATCCATAAATGCCAATAAGAATTATCTAAAAAAATCGTAGTAGCTACCCTATTCCTTCAAGAGAAGAAGTAACCCTTCTATTTGAAGTTTTCAAAATCTTCTTCCTTAGTATCCCTCTCTTTGAGGTAATCTTTAGGGTAACTTTTGAGGCTCTCTTGAAGAACAACCTTAAACAAGTGAGGTTAACTCACTTTTAACAACAAACCTCCTTTCTATTAGGTAAAGATAATAGCAACAATTGCTCAATATCTTCATTTGTCTAACAAATTGAATTACACGCTAATTTGTAACACCTTCTTTAAAACATTAAATCAATGTTTTCTTCCTTCATTGAATATAGCTTCATGTTAATTCAATAAATAGTAAAAAATCAAACCTTTACAATTATTTTAATTAGAATTTAATATATCAAATTCAGGTTCATGACAATTCGACCACTGCCTTAACATTAGCATAGGATTTCATCCATAATTGATGGGAGCCAAGTATGTCATCGTCAACCTACCATGTTAAATAAATACTAATTCATTATTCTTTTTATAGGATTCAGCTCAATGCCTAGTTCGAAGTAAATTAGATTCATCGCAATGCCTAATCCAAAGTTAATCAAATTTAGCTTAATACCCAATCCAAAGTCAAATTGAATTTAGCTCAATGCCTAATACCATAAAATTCACTAAGATTTAACTCTAGCTAATCAACAACACAACATCCTCAGGTTTAGCCTAACAAGCCAATCCATAAGCATCCTTGAGTTCATCTAAACAAGCAAATCCACTCTAAATAAAATTAATCTACATGAAAGAAGCATTCACAGCTGATGTAGTCTCATGGTGAGGTAAGGATTTTGAATTTGGGTACTTTGTTATATACTATTTCAATTTATACATTTTCATAAGACACACTAAAGTGGGGGTAACAATAGATGCCTTACCCTTTTAGATCCTATGATGATAACTAGCGATATGCTCTTTAAAAACAAAATAAGTCTCATGAAAACCTTGTCCACACAGACTAGAATAACAATGGTTTACTCGGACTAACACAATTAGGTCTATACTAGCCTAACTAGACTCTATCAAGCCCAAGGCCTATGGTTTGCCCAAATAAGTCCAAGTCTATGTCAATATGGAATAACTCAAACCTAGCTTAAAACCTAGCCTAAATCTTATAGATTGGTGGGAAAACCTATAACCTAAGTTCGCACGGACTAAGTAGTCCAAGTCCACACAGAATCACTGATGTAAGAGCTTTTAAAAGTATGAACTTCCTATTTAGACAATGTTTCCTAATCCTATAATGCCCTCACTTAGGTATGAAAAAGAGAAGGCAATTTTGAAGAGCTAAAAACTACTGTTCGAGAGTTTTAGAGAGAACTCTAACTAGGATCCACACTATTAGCCTTTTTAACCTATATCTAAATTATCTTTCTTTCTAAAACTCCACATTTCTTTTTATTACTTAAGAGCTTATTTTAAAAAGGTAAGATTTGAGGCCTCTTACTGTACATATTCACACAATTTTTCATAGACCCATGATCTCTCATGATTGATCATAAGTAAAGTGATTCTATATGATCCCTACATTGATCATAGGAGTAGGTCTTCATTTTACACTATTTTATTGTGTATAATTGGTATGAGCGTGTTGGGATTATGCTCTAATTCTTATTCTGATTGCACGAACTACTCTTAAAGAATGGTTATGTCTACATAGACTAAACATATTGATGTACATATAACTTAATGTCTGTATGGACCTTTATGTAATACTACTTTTGTTTGAATCTTGTATGTCAAGTATATTGCTATGTCATATTAACATATTTATATATTGTTATCCCATATGATTAGTTTTTTTTATTTCTAATATCATTGAGATGTTAGAATTATTGTGTAGTTCACATGGACTCCCTCTCAAGAGGAATGCAATCCATACGGATGATTTGTTTGAGTCTTTTTAGATATATGTGTATGCTTATATGTTCTCTATGATTGACAAATTTGTAGTATTCTTTAATAATTATTCTCTTAAGCATGCATCATGGTTTATTTACATTTTTGCCAAATATGATTGTTCAAAGTTTAGGTCCTCATAGATAATTACTTGTTACTTCTTACCTATTCCTCTGAGTTGTGTACAAATAACTTTTTCTACTAGATTAGAGATCTAGACAAACAAATAACCTTTGCATGTGGTAGTCTGCATAGACATAAATTAGAGCCATGTTAAGTCTGTAAGGACTTAAAGATGTATAGATGGGACTAATTATGTGTCTTATATTCTCTTATTTGGTTTTGTACCCTTTAATTATTCTATTTATTTTGGGTTATCATAAATAGTATAATAACTTATTTTAT
>CANXYI011706623.1:0-14926 GCA_948208565.1 Hura crepitans
GTGTTTAAGGGTTAAAAAATAAAAATAAATCAAAAGGAGGGGGAGACTAGGTGTAACAACAAGAAGATCTCAACTTTTATGAATAGTACTTTCCTGGGATGAATAGTGTTCTTGAGACCCAAGATGTACTGAAGCTATCAGATGTAAGTATTAATCATAAAATAATTTTGGGTAAAGTTTAAAATCAATCAAAAGTCATTTGCTTGGTTAAAAACACAAAGAAAGTTTTTGTTGTAGTGTCACGTGAATAGTGACCTAGTTTTAGCAGAATCATAAAATATTTAAAAAGTTGCACAAAAAATTATGGGATTAATACAACTTGATACTTAAAAATTCTAATGAGCCTGTTGGCACTATAATTGGAAATTTTAGAAATTGGGAAGTATTTACACAAAAATTGGGTAACCTTAAAAATTGCCTTTTTAATCATTTTTTGCATTTTTTGAGCACGAATTTTTAGAGGCTTTTAAGGGTTAAATCATATAATTTTTAGGGCCTCTTGAGTATCAAGAATAAGGTGAAGAAATAAAAAAAATAGCTATAAAAGGGGTCAAAGGTTGGTAAATGGAGGAATAGTGTCATCTTTCTCCAAAGACCAGTCGTGACCACCTAAGAAGGGAAAACACCAATTTTGCCTCTCTATTTCTCAATTTTAGCCTATTTTCACACATTTGAGCCCAAAATCCACACCTCTATGGCCTCTGAATGTCATTTCTACCTTGTTATTTATGAAAAATCGAAGGAAAAGCTCGATTTTATTGGTTGATGAATAGTAACACAAAATTTTTTTAGTAAGATTTTTAGAAATTTAACATTTTCCCATAATCCTTAGGTCTCTTAGGTCGTGTCTATGTTTTTGGTTTTTTTGTTTTGATGCTCGGTTGATTTTTTATCATTTTTTATCTGTAAATGAAAGTTAAAAAAGTAAACCAAACTTGAGACAAAGGAAAGAACAAGGTGTGACCCAACCTCAAGATTTTGTGTCATTCTGATTATGTTGTGAACTTTCCATAATATGCCTTAAATGCAATGAATCAAATTAATGTGCAATAATGTTTAATAAATGCATGTGATGAGTGATAAATGATGTTGATGAGAAGGATATATGTATGTAATTAATGATAATGAAGTTATGATGATGGAAATGAAGAAAGTTGAGTTATGTGTATATATTTTTGTGTAAGTGTCTCAATGGCAAGTAAAATGTGATGTATGTATATATAAATAATGTTAAATGGTTATGCAAACATATTTTACATGATGATTTATGTGTGTACGTGTGCTAAGTACCTTATAGGTCCTTATAGCCAAAATGGCTATGTGAGTGTATGTGTGAGTGAATGTTGCCTCATGTATGTATATATATGAAGGTATGCATTTTTACATGTAAAATGGGCATGAGACCTTATCATCATAAGAAATGGACAATATGGATATGAGGTATGAAATTTAAATGAGATGTTATAAACATAAAAAAGCATATGTAATAGTATGTTTGTGATGTGAGCAAATTTGAATGGTCAATGGTATGTTAGGGTGCCTATAAGATGTATTAAGTGTATAGCCTAATATGAAAATTTATGAAATGAATAATAATACGTCCTTAACCTTTTAAATGCATGTGATAATACATTTTTTATGTGGAAAGAATTTTATACACTTTATTTCTATTTAATGTGCTTTAAATGTTTGTATGACCTAAATGACTTGTAAGTGATACTAAAATCTTAGATAGCATGATTATGGTATGTATGACATGTATATGTTAAGATGAGAACTTTTAATGCATGTAGATGATGTATATATAAATAATATGATGTCGGTGTATGAGCTTATAAGCCATATACCTATTATTGATGATTATGAAGTAATGTTAATGTATAATGTGTTTAATATGGAAAAATCATGATATAAAGTGTGTATGGGCATAGGCATGTAATGATTGTGCAATTAGTATTATAATGAGTTGTTGCATTGCATAATGATGTATTAAGCACATAATTAATGTTTTCCCCAGTTTAGTCATTTGTTAGCTAAAGCAATGTAATTAAAAGCAACATTAAATAATAATAATGAAGTGAAACTAAAAATAATTGGTTAGTAACCCATGCAAGTAGTAGCCTAGTTGGATAGTTTGACCAGTCAGCTAAAAGTCATAGTAGCTGCTAGGGTACTTCGGTGCCTCTGTAGCTTTTGAGTTGTGATGCACAAACCTTTGAGTTAATTTGATTGTTCTAACCTATGGATCTGATGCATTAATCTTCGGATCTCATTTTTTACCTTCAGGTCTGATGCATGATTGTGATTTGACTTTATATTTTGACCTATGGGTTAATAATTATTCTGACCTTCGGGTCTAATGTGTGCAGGGCCTATGTGGTTCTAAAGGCTTAAGTTGTCCATTAATACATCGTTATCCTTAGTGTCATTACAATAAACCTGTTACATAATTCATGATATGTTTTAAAGAGACATGATTATTATTTGTTAAATGCTTAACTTATTAGCCAAGTTAGTATATGTATGCTTGAGATATAGATTGTTGCACATTTTATAATGTATTTCCTCTTCACTATTTAAATGGTAATATATGAAGCATTTAGGGCATATTTACTCGAGTTTTTTTATTACACCACTAAGTTGTTACTTAGCGTATTGTTTGTTTTGCGATATAGAGGTAAGGTGACTATGACACCTCTTACCTAGTTCGGTCACTACACTCAACTAAGGTGGCACACATAACATATTATCCAACCTCAACTAATACTTCAATGTTAAGTAAAACATTTTATCGAGTGTGAAAACACATACTAAAATGGGTTTCTAAAAAATCTTTTCAAAACTAAGTAACTTATTCAAAATTAGGAATCCTCATGCCAAAATTTCGACAGCATAATGGTTGTACCGACCACTATTTAAAATTGTGAACAATAACTTTTAAGCAAGAAAAACACTTTTATAATTTTTCCTATTCATTCCACAACTTTGTGATCCATCTAATCACTCCAAACATCATCCAATAGTACATAGTCTCAACCTCAAGAATAGACATTAGTCATGCATATCAACTTAAAAACATTTTAAAATATAGTTACAAACCATTTATAGCTTACAAAATATAACACGCTATGGCTTAGGCCTAAGACTAAATACATCCAACATAAGAGTGTATTTTCCTTTTGTCTATACATTACATAACTTATTTACAACATCAAAATATACCAAAAGCAAAATCTTCTCTTACTTTTCTAGATGTCCTGATGCTTGGACTCAATTGTTCTTCTTATCTATGCATCGCAAAAAAAATGATGCGCTAAGCAAATTGCTTAATGGTATAATCGAAATAATTAATGCATGCAGTCATGTAGGCATATTTATTTTAAGCATATGTATATTGATACCAAACACCATTTATAACAAATATAACCTAGTTCATGCCATGTGTGTGTTCTATCTAATAAGAAAGAATTAACATGCTCAAAGGTATCATAAAGATACCAACACTTTACATTATATAAATACATGGCTTGAAAGATTCATAAATAATTCAAATATTATATACCACTCATAAGCATATTTAAATACCACTTATAACCATAACTAATATTTTTATTTTATTATATTCTCATCAAAATTCATTACTTACATAATTAAAATTGTTTAATGTACATAAATTATTAAGTTTAACTCTAATTAGGTATATATATGATTATTTTTGGTACTACCCATAATAATGACGAACATAAAAACCTATGGATAATGGGATTATTCCATGCAGTGGCCCTATGGCACTTAAACAGCTGTTGCACCAACGTAGACCTATGTAATGGCCTTATGGGACCTAAACAGCTACTACACTAATGTAAAAATCCAAAATCATCAAAATAGGTTTTTGGTTCAGACTATGAGTTGGCTCATAACTAACATCAAGCACTAATATGCCAAGCAGCAGCTATCTATCCTTAGTTGACTGGTCAACCTATCCATATCTAGGTTATTACCCATACAAGATATTTTTATATTTCAATAATTTCATCATAAAAACTTAAAATTAAATAATTAATTTTGATACTATTATCACATCAATGTAACATAATCAGGAATATTATTTCATTTCCCATTTTTTGTCATTTAGCATAAAGTCACGTGCCTTAATTATGTAAATATGCCTCGCATATCCATATTATGCTTTTGCGCACATTTTATTATTAAAGTGCTTATTTCCTTATTTGTAAGCACCTTCTGTAAATCATGCTCATTTAAAAGCATTTACATCTAGCTAAGATAATTAAGCCATTTCAACCACAATCATATCCACACACTTATGGATTTATTTAATACAAAATCAAGTTAGTCTATTTCATCTTATAATTATTAGTTCATAATACATCATTAGGTGCCATTATATGATAATTTACACATGTTAATTACTGTACACACACTTCTACACACAAAAGACCATTGGGCTATAAACCATACACACATATGTGTACACTTAGCTTAACACCATAAAACACAATTTATATCTTATAATTCTACATCCATACTCCATCATTTAACAACTTTGTGATATAGATTCACACATATACATCACCATATACATATTTACATACCAAAGGCTATTTAGCCATCTTATCTATTGTCACTCAAATGCCATTTCTATTTCATACATCTTGCATAAATACTTCATTAAAATTTCTCAAAATCATAATTCACATGTTAATTTTATCTATATCACAAAATTCAACCACTTTCATAAACACAAGGCCATTTGGCCATATATGCATACACACTCATAACATATATTTTTCTATTATACTTCATTCATTCATCACATATCACATCTTATAATCATCATAGACAAATAAATTCTCCATTTACATAACAAATATTCAATTATACATATATCTACATTTTTATGTACATTACGTATAAATTAAAGTATGCTATAAATATAATATTTAGGTTGATTACACATACCTAGCATGCTCAAAATACCCTACCAGGCCCGGCTAGACCTTTGCCTTACCCTTATCGTAGCCCCGCTCTATTTTGGTAACTGCCTATTATAGATTTGATTTTATAAAAATCATATAAAAACATATGCTAGCCAAAAACTACAAATGACCACATTTTTCAACTATTAAGCACCCATAGATTAAGGAAAAATATCATTTTTCATAAATTCTTACCCGATTAAAAAATTGACACTATTTAACCAACCCATTTTTAGGCAATTTCCCTTCGATTTTCCTTTAAAAAAACCACCTAATTATGCATCTTAGAATTGTACGGAGTGTGTATGATCATTTGATGGTAAAGATTAGTGGCTAAAAGGGAGGATTAACTTGAGAAAAATGGAGAAAATTCTCCTTGCAATTTGTCAAGTAGAGAGAGAAATAAGTGAGGGAGTGATTTTTGAACTTTGACTAAAAGTCAAAATTTTTAACCTATTTATAGTTTTGGAAATTTTCATATTTAGTACATTCATAAATTTTTTTTCTTCCCTATTTTAACTCCTTTTTCTCTCATTCTACCTACCAAAATTAAATTAATTATACCCCTATATGTTCTAAAAGTTAGAGCTCAAAAAACAAGAAAATTGAATTAAAATACCTTTTTTACGTGTCTCGATATTCAAATAAAAAACTTCCCTACCTCTAAAATTTTTTATTCTAGTGCCATTCAACCCATTGGAATTTTTAAGTCTCAAGTCATATAATTTTCAAAATTTTTCTAAGCAACTTTTAAAATTATTTATGGTTCAACTTGGCATTGGTCATTATTCATAAAACACTACCATAAAAACTTTCTTACCATTTTTAACTAATCAAACAAATTTTGATTGACTTCAAACTTTACCAAAAACTATTTTATGACTAATAATTTCATCCAGTAACTTCAGTGCATCCTGAGTCTTGGGAATACTATTCATCTCGGGAAAGTACTATTCATAAAAATCGAGATTTTTGAGTCATTAGATTACTTCCCCTTTTAAAATAAATGTCATCCATGACATTACTTGGTTCAAATAAATGTGGGTATTGCATGTGCGTATGAGCTTCTAACTCCTAAGTTACTTCTTTCATTCCATAATGCTTCTAAACTACCTTCACCAGCAGTACTATCTTATTTCTCAACTCTAGCTAGGATTCTAGAAGGTTCTTCTTCATATGATAAATCCGATCTCATCTCAACTTCTCCTACTAATAGGACATGTGTTGGGTCTAATCTATATCTTATGAGCATGTAAACATGGAATACATCTTGGATCTGCTATAAGTCTGGTGGTAGTGCTAGTCTGGAGGCTACTGGTCCTACATGTTTTATCACTTCATATGGCCCAATAAACCTCATACTTAACTTCCCTTTCTTATCAAAATGTAATACCTTTTTCCAAAGTGAAGCCTTGAGAAATACTTTGTCTCCCACTTCAGACTCAACATCTTTCCTCTTAAGATTAGCATAGGACTTCTATCTATCTAAAGCTACCTTTAATCTATTCCTGATGATCTTTACTTTCTCCTTAGCATCTTTGATTAAGTCGAGTCCTATGAGTTTTGTTTCAATAAGGTCATTCCAACATATTGGTGTTCTGTATTTTCTTCCATACAATGCCTCATAAAGGAGCCATTCCTAAACTCAATTAATAATTGTTGTTGTAAACAAACTCTGCTAATAACAGATAGTGATCCCAGCTACCTTTAAACTCAATAACACAACTTCTCAACATATCTTCAATCACATGTTAAAGATGCTTAATCATAAACATAACATCATATAATATAAATCCTAAAAAGAAATCATTCAAGTATCATAAGATTACCTGAATGACTCTTTCTGATTGTCCGTTAGTCTTAAAATGAAATGTCATATTGAAACTCAATCGAGTACTTAACGTGTTATGAAGTTTCTTTCAAAACCTCAACGTGAACCGTAGGTCCTGATCTAATATAACTAAAGATGGCACTCCATACAATCTAACTATTCCATCTATATACAATTCTACAAGTTTCTCTATGGAATAGTCTATCCTCACTAGTATAAATTGAGTTGTCTTGGTGAGATGATCCACCACAATCCATACTAAAACATGCTTGTTTCTTGTCATTGGCAAAGTAACTACAAAGTCTACTATGATTTTATCCTATTTCCATTCTAGAATTGTTATAGGATATATCAAACTAATGGAACCTAATGTTCAACCTTCACCTATTGACAAGTGAGGTATCTAGTCACATATTATGATATTTCTCTTTTCATACCAAGCCACTAATATGACATCTTTAAATCCTGATACATTTTTATGCTATTAAGATGCATAGCATAAGGAGCATTGTGTGCCTCATCTAAAATCTTTTTCATTCAATTCTTTAATGTTTGGAACATAAATTATGTTATGGTAATACAGACAACCATCATTCTTTATTTCATACTCAGTAAGCTTCCCTTATTAGATTGCACTTATCACACTCATCAACCTATGATCATCCTTCTGACAATCTTTAACTTGTTATAATAGACTTAACTTAACTTGCATCTCTACTAACAAAGCATTATTAGATATAAGCTAAAATCTAACATTCATAGCTTTCATGGTTGCTATGAATTTTTTGCTCAAAGAATTAGCCATTACATTGGCTTTACCCATATGATAATCATTCATACAATCATAATCTATTATTAGCTCCATCCATCGTCTTTGTCTCAAATCCAACTCCTTCTATATTAAAAGATACTTCAAACTTTTGTGATCCGTGTATATGTAACACTTCTCACCATAGAGATAATGTGTCCATATCTTTAATGCAAGTACTATTATTGCCAGCTTCAGATCATGAGTAGGGTAGTTCTTCTCATGTGGCTTCAATTGTCTAGAAGCATAGGTTACCACCTTATCTTCTTGTATCAGAACACAACCCAACCCATTATGTGAAGTATCACTATAAATGATGAAGTCCTTCCCAAAAACTGGTTGCACTAAAATCAGAGCTTCTATCAACATTGCTTTAAGCTTATCAAAACTCTCTTAACACTTGTCATCCTAGACAAACTTAACATCTTTCCTTAATATTAGCATCTTTCCTTAATAGATGAGTCATAGGTGTTTCTATCAAGGAAAATTCCTTGACAAACTATCTGTAATAACTAACAAATCTAAGGAAACTTTTGATTTTTATAGTGTTCCTTGGTGGCTTCCATCTCATAACAACTTCTATCTTACTAAGAACAACTTGAATCCCTTCTATAAAAGTAATATGCCCTAGAAAAGACACCTCACTGAGCCAAAACTCACAATTGCTGAGTTTGGCATAATGCTTCTCTTCCCTTAAAACCTATAGAATTGTTCTCAGTTGTTGTTCATGTTCTTCTCTGTTCTTGGAATAAATCAAAATGTTATTAATAAAGACAACAACAAACTTATCTATGTATTGTCTAAAAATTCTATTTATCAAATCCATAAAAGCTACTGGAGCATTGGTAAGCCCAAATGGCATTACCAAAAACTCATAATGGCCATATCTAGTTCTAAATGTTGTCTTCAACACATCAAACTCTTTTACTCTCAACTCATAATAACCAAATCTCAAGTCAATCTTGGGGAACACTGCTGCACCTTTAAGCTAATAAAAAAGATCATCAATTCATGGTAATAGATACTTATTCTAGATAGTCACTTTATTCAATTGATGGTAATCTACATACAGCCGAAGGATACCATCCTTCTTTTTCACAAATAGCACTGGTGCTCCTTAAGGTGAAATAATAGGTCTAATAAAACCTTTATCTAACAACTCTTTAAGCTAGATATTCAATTGCTTTAGCTTTGTTAGAGCTATGGATATTGGAGTAGTTCTAAGTAACACATCAATACTAAACTCCAGTTCTCATTCTGGAGGCAAATTGGGTAACTCTTCTAGAAATATAAAAATACATCCATATATTCTGATACTGCTAGTATACTACTTACATCTGGACTCTCCTTCCTTATTTCATACATATATACAAGATAGGCTTGACAGTCCTTTCTCACCATCCATCTAGCTTTGATTATTGAGATGACATTAGATAGAAAGTCTATCCTCTTACCCACTATTGTAATTCACCCCCATTTTCAGCTATAAGTGTTAACCTCTTCATCTTGCTATCTATAATTGCCTGATACTTAGATAGCCAATCCATGCCAAATATCATATCAAACTCATCAAATAGTAGCTTGATAAGATCAGCCAAAAATGGGTGCCTTTGTACTATCAATTAACACTTCTTATAAACCTTGTTTATAGTAACATATTGACCTAAGGAATTACTAACCAAAATCTCTAGGTTCATAAGTTCATATTCCAACCCCCAGTCTCATGGTCATGGTGTGCAAGCATATGAGTGTGTAAACCCTGGATCAATCAAAGCTAATACAAGTGACTTGAAGAGATAAAATGTACCAACTATGATGTCTAGCTTGTCGGCCTCCTCTTGTGCCTAATAGAATACTATCAGGTAGGAGCTCTGTGCTCATCTCTAAACTCTACTCTATCCCTCCTCTATCCTTTGATGGAAATTGGTATGGATCTATGTCTACCTTTAGCTTTCTTAGGGCAGCCCTTACGGTAGTGATATGATGAACCACACTCAAAACATGTCCCTATCTTCTTCCACTAACATTCCCCCTTGTGTCTCTTAAGGCATGTCGAATAATAAGGAATTTAGCTACCTCTAGCTATGGAACCAGGTGTACTAGCTACCTATGGCTGCTAACCAGTCTTAACCTTATTCTAATTTCCCTATGTTGTCTTTTAAGATTGACCCTATTTCTATGATTGTTGTGGTGCCCAATACTAGTTACCTTTGAATTTTTTACATGTCTACAAAGCAAAGCTATCTCTTCTTCAGATAGTATTCTCGCTTTTCTATCAGTATCTTCTCTATCGAACTACACACTGACACTAACTGATTAAAGTTTCTGATCTTCATGGGAACTACTTAAGACTTGATCTCCACATATAGCCCTTTCTCAAACTACTTGCACTTATCAGCCTCTATAGTGATAGTATCCTTAGTATAATGGTTAAGCATGGAAAAGTCATTCTCATACTCCTCCATAGACTTTTGCTCTTATCTAAGGTTTGTAAACTATTGCCTGGCAACATCTAAATAATCCTCAAGTATATACTTCTCATAAAATTCATCCGAGAAAAAGTCCCAATTTAGCTCCTCTTTTGACTTATATTCTATCAGATTATCCCACTATTTCGTAGCTTCTTCTTGAGGTAAAGAGGTGGCATAAATCACTTTTTCAGTTGGTGTACAGTGTATCTGCTTCATTATTTTCTCTGTGCAATCTAGCCAATACTTGGCTACTTCAAGATCTAATTCACCCTTTCCTTGAAATCCTCTGCTCCTATTCTCTTGACATGCACTAGGTAAGTCTTTTAAAGAGCCAAGGGAATTTCCTACTACTATAGTGCTGATGGTGGAGCAGCCACTGTAGCATGTCTCAATAACTGTAGCATCTATTATACAATGTTGGTAGACCTTATACTGCTAATGATTCTTGTCTCATAGCACCCCTAACATAGAAGACACTCTATCAGACTCCTATCCCACAACCATGAAGCCTGTCCTTCCTTTTTCTTTTATAGAGCACTCATTTTAATTGTAGGTACAAGAATAATTGATAAGCCTCAATATCATTAAATTATGTTATGTATAGACTTAACCCCTATAGCACTCTTATATTTCCTAAGAATGCCTAAATCAGAGCTCTAATACTATTAAATGTGACACCTTTTACCTGGTTCGGTCATCGTACCCAACTAAGGTATGCACACATAACATGTTATCCGACCTCAACTGATACTTCAATGTTATTTAAAATATTTTATCATGTATGAAAACACATTAAAATGGGTTTCCAAAAATCTTTTCAAAATCAAGTTACTTATTCAAAATTAGGAATCGTCATGCCAAAATTTTGATAGCATAATGGTTGTACCAGGCACTATCCAAAATTTTGAACTGTAACCTAAAAGTAAGAAAAACACTACCATAATTTTTCCCATTCATTCCACAACTTCATGATCCATTAAATCACTCTAAACACCATCCTATAATATATAGTGTCAACCTCATAAAGAGACATCAATCATGCATATATCAATTTAAAAATAATTTAAAATACAGTTACAAACCATTTATAGCTTACAAAATATAACACGCTATGCCTTAGGCCGAAGACTAAATACATCCAACATAAGAATGCATTTTCCTATTATTTAGACATTACATAACTTATTTACATCATTAAAATATACAAAAAGCAAAATCTTCTCTTGCTTATCTAGATGTCTCAAGGCTTAGGCTTAATTGTTCTTTTTACCTACACATCGCTAACAAAATGATGTGCTAAGCGAATTGTTAGTGGTGTCATCAAATGATTATTACATACAGTCATATAGGTGTATTTGTTCTACGTATATGTATATTGATACCAAGCACCATTTATAACAAATATAACCTAGTTCATGCCATGTGTGTGTTTTATCTAATAAGAAAGAATTAACTTACTCAAAGGTATCATGAGATACCAACACTTTACATCATATAAATACATGGCTTTTAAGATTCATAAATAATTCAAATATTATGTACCACTCATAAGCATATTTAAATATCACT
Organism: Hura crepitans; assembly: GCA_948208565.1. NCBI lineage: Eukaryota > Viridiplantae > Streptophyta > Magnoliopsida > Malpighiales > Euphorbiaceae > Hura > Hura crepitans. The sequence goes on from CANXYI011706623.1 coordinate 11,677, forward strand.
TGTAAGCATAACTAATATTTTTATTTTATCATATTCTCATCAAAATTCATTATTTACATAATTAAAATTATGTAATGTACATAAATTATTAAGTTTAACTCTAATTAGGTATACATATATGATTATTTTTGGTACTATCCATATTAATCAGAATATAAAAACCTATAGATAATGGGATCATTCAATGCAGTGGCCCCGTAAGACTTAAACGGCTGCTACACCAGTGTAGAAATCTAAGATCATCAAGACAAGTTTTAGGTTTAGGCTATGAGTGAACCTATAACCAATATGAAGCACCGACATGCCTAACAACTGCTATCTATCCTTAATTGATCGATCAACCTATCCATCTCTAGGATATTACTCATATGGACTATGTTTATATTTTAATAATTTTAGCATAATAACTTAAAATTAAAAAATACATTTTGATATTATTATCATGTTAATTTAACATAACTAGGAATATTATTTCATTTCCCATTTTTTGTCATTTAGCATAAAGTCATGTACCTTAATTATGTAAACATGCCTGCTTTCATGCACATTTTATTGTCAAAGTGCCTATTTCCTTCTTTGTAAACACCTTCTATAAATCATGTTCATTTAAAAGCATTTACATCTAGCTAAGATAATTAAGCCATTTCAACCACAATCATATCCACACACTTATGGATTTATTTAATACAAAATCAAGTTAGTCTTTTTCATCTTATAATTATTAGTTCATAATTCATCATTAAATGCCATTATATGATAATTTATATATGTTAATTACCATGCACAAACTTCTACACATAAAAGACCCTTTGGCCATAAACCATGCACACACATGTGTACACTTAGCTCTACATCATACAACATAGTTCCTATGTTATAATTTTACATCCATACTCCATCATTTAACAACATTATGATATAGATTCACACATATACATCACCATATACATATTTACATACCAAAGACCATTCGGCCATTTCATATATTCACACTCAAATGCCATTTCTACTTTATACATCTTGCATAAATGCTTCATTAAAATTTCTCAAAATCATAATTCAAATGTCAATTTCATCTATATCACATAATTCACCCACTTTCACACACACAAGGCCATTTGGCCATATATACATACACACTTATGACATATATTTTTCCATCATACTTCATTTATTCATGACATATCACATCCTATAATCATCATAGGCAAGTAAATTCTCCATTTACATAACAAATATTCAATTATACATATATATACATTTTTACATACATTATGTATAAATTAAAGTATGCCTTATATGCAATATTTAGGTCGATAACACATACCTAGCATGCTCAAAATACTCTATAAGGCCTGACTAAAACTTCACCTTGCCCTTATCATGACCTCGCTCTATTTCGATAACTACCTATTATAGATTCAATTTTAGAAAAATCATATAAAATCATATGATATCCAAAAATTACTAATGACTGCATTTTTCAACTCTTGGGCACCCACATATGAAGGAAAAAAATATCAATTTTTAAAAAATTCTTACTCGATTAAAAAATTAACACTATTCACCCAACCCATTTTTAGGCAATTTCCCTTTGATTTCCCTTGAAAAACCACCTAATTATGCATCTTGAAATTGTGGAGAGGGTGTATGATCATTTAATAGTGAAGATTAGTTGCTAAAAGGGAGGACTAACTTAAGAAAAATGGAGAAAATTTTCCTTGCAAGCCATCAGGTAGAGAGAGAAATAAGTGAGGGAGTATTTTTGAACTTTGACTAAAAGTCAAAATTTTTTAACCTATTTATAGTTTTGGAAATTTTTATTTTTAGTACATTCATAATTTTTTCTCCCCTATTTTAACTCCTTTTTTCTCTCATTCCACCTCCCAAATTTAAATTAATTATGCCCCCATATGTTCTAAAAAATTAGAGCTTAGAAAACGAGAAAAACAGAATTAAAATGCCATTTTTACACATCCCAATATTCAAATGAAATACTTCTTGACCTTTAAAAATTTTGATTCTAATGCCTTTAGACTCATTTGAATTTTTGACTATCAAGTCATATAATTCATAAAATTTTCTGAGCAACTTTGAAAATTATGTACAATTTAGCTTTACCTTGGTTATTATTCACAAGACATTTTTTGTAAAAACTTTCTTGCCATTTTTAACCAAGCAAATGAATTTTGATTGATTTCAAACTTTGCTCAAAATTATTTTATAACTAATACTTTCATTTAGTAACTTCAGTGTTGTAGAGATTATGATATTTTTACCGAGGATGAGAGTGGTTAATAGAGTCGCCACCTAGCCTCTACACTAGGACCTCTGATCTTTTGTACCAGAAAGGTTCAAAATTCAAATCTTATTTATGCCATAATAATATGCCTTTTTGTATATTATAACATTTATCAATCCCTTTTCAATCAATCAAGCATTTATATTTAAAGTATTTATGTCACCTTTTCATGTAAAGAAAGTAAATTATAGTATTTAAAAGAAATATGACAAGTACATTATACATCCAGAAATCGGATCATTGATTAATTTTTATTTTACTTGACAATTACCCATAATTCCATAGGAATTAGCGATAATTGCCCAACTCCCATCTCTAGGAGATTAGCCTTTATTAAAATGTATCTTTTATATGACTTTTGATTAAGAAAATACAAATCCATTTATTTAAGGAAAACACCATTTAATTATGTATAAAATAGTTTGATGTGAAAGTTAGGTTTTAACGTGTAAAACAAGTTATTTGCTAGCTATTACAACCCCAAAATAAGCAATGAAATGTAAATAGTACAAAACCAAAAGAAATAATCCAAAACATTAAAATGGTCCCGTCTATACATCAACTGGTCTGTACGGACTCTATAAGGCTCTGAAATTAGTCTGTGCGGACTACTACATAAATGATATTAAGTCCATCCGGACCTCCACTCTAGTGAGAAGGGTCACTTCCATACAACTCAAAAGAAGAGATTAATAACACCAAATAGTGGTCCGTGAGGACCTAATGACAATGTCAAATAAAATGATCATACAATATGATATAGATGTAAGGGCATGCTAGCATGATGAACAAAATATGTTAGAATATAATAGACAAGGGAAACATGATATTGTTATCGTACCATGGTCTGTACGGACCTCATATTATGTACATATTCAATTTATAGGTCTACTTAGACCTTCTATCATTTAAGATAGGTCCGTGCGGACTTAGTCATCAGTTCTAGAA